>SCLD01131375.1:0-24508 GCA_004367895.1 Oikopleura longicauda
AACTTTAATGATCCGCAGTGGATTCAAACCACTCATTCAGTTAGAAGTGACCCCATTTATGGTTCACATTAATGAGCATCATCCATAATGAGCAGAGGTAAGCTCATCAACGTCAATGCCATTGCCAAAAGTCTGTTGGTCATAATTAACTGGAAATTTGACTTTGCGCAACTTGGAGCTTAGAGAGCACCAAAAAAGCCGTCGCAAGTAAGTTTGTCAAATTCGTGCAAACATGTGACATGCGAGCAATCAGACAAAGCGGCAGAGTAACTGTTTGAGCGTAATATCTTCACGATTGCTACTTGTTAGGCGCAGTGGTGTATTTTTAACGCAAAACTCTTGTTTCCGTTTTAGACCGCACACTCTAAGGCCAAGTTTGGGTCGACGTCGCGCCAATTATCCACTTGTCACATTGTATGGTGTAAAACACACTTTCGAAGGCTTATACATACACAACGCATGTTTCGGCTGAATAGACTGGTGCGGTTAGCGGTGCACTTCGAAATTGTCTAATACGAGAGGAACTTGCCCAACTATAATTTTGCGGTTGACGAAATGTAAATGTGACTTATCGGAGACAAAACCCCTTCTAAAAAACAGTTAAACGATTACGAGGTTTCATAGATTTCGCCGTCGGATATAGGGGCTGTGTAAGCACTTAATTTTTTCAGGGAAAGCAATGCTCGGGCTACATGCTTTTTCTACTTTTTTGCAGCTATTTTAAGGGCGGCGACATAATTCGTTGTTCAAATACCAAATAGGTTTTTATGGTGAAATCGCGAAACAATTGATATCATAAATTGAACCGAGTTCGCATACATATTTGTTGACCACGTATGACGAAAATAGTTTAGCAGATTGTTTCATAACAAGTCAACAATTATGCTCAATCCAAATAATAAGATGAATCCTTGCAATAAGAGACTCATTTGCGGAATTTGTACCACGTGCCACTTCTCAGTGTCTATTATGGAACTAAATGTGTACGACATGATGTCGTTACGGGGTGATCATCTGTTTAGTAAACTGAGCGACTTACTAACTTCTGTGTCGTCGCATTTCATTGTAAATTAGGGGCGACAATTATAAACAGGCTGCTTGTTCCAACGTGAGTTTGGAATAAATAACATTTGGCATCGGCAAGTTGCATTGGCAAGAAGAGGCCTTATTATGGTCATCAGTCTGCGGGCATCTAAAAAAACTTGCAGTTGACAGTACTTTTCGCCAGGACCGTATTGAGTCCAAACACTGAGTGTCATTTATATCCAAAAGTGGCTCACACACTGGTGTTATGTCGGCCACATCTTTAACTTCACGTTGTACTGACACTTGGATACGGTAAACGGCGGCTGCCGTTACCCTCTATCCTAGCTTGACCGGGCTTCGCCATAGGTTAAATGCTGCCGATACGCATTGCGCTGCCAATTTGTGTCGACACAGTTATTTCACAAGTAAAGCGTTTTTCTGTTGTAACCAAACCAACCACGCGAGAATAGGTTGGCCGTTGAACACAAAGTTCAAGTTGTCGCTTAGGCCATGTGTATCATGCACTGTTACCTACTCAAATCGGCGCCCAAAATGTCAGACGCTTGCTTTTCTGGGTTAAAAGTGGAACTTTTTATTGGAAGGTAGAAGACGGTAGAAAATTTACACGAACAGGCTGTGTGTGTGTTTTTCGTTAGTTCAAACGGAACAGGAAGGATGTGAAGAGGACAAAATACTGATGAATGTCATATATCTCATGTTCACGTCACACGCTCAGTCAGACGTTTGCTCTAACTGGGAAACGTATCAATCTTGTGTTGATTGAAAAAGTACCGAATCTCCCGATTAGAGCCAAAGTGAAATAGCTGCGGTACATGGGATAGGCATCAATTAAGGTGATTATCGTGAGCTGACTCGGTTGCATGTACCAAAACTTAACCTTTTTAAAAGTTTGGCATTTTATTTTATCGATGGCATAACCTTTTTATAATTTTTGAAACATGAATTAATTGACCACTCACGACAGGCCTGATGTGGCTGGCGAAATAAATCACAGCTTGAATTTTTAATGAAAAAACTGAGGTGAGTGGGCCGCTTTGCCAGCATCAGCATTCTGCGAACGCATCAATTAGGTAACGGAAGGTTATCGCGAATTATCAGATGTAAATCGGTGTGTAAGTGGCTAAGCTGACAAATGGCACACTGTGTTGCGTTTTTTGATCAAAATTGGCAAATGTCACGAATCCGCCGATTCATTCATCCATCTGGACTGCGTAATAGAAAGCATGAAGTGACTAAGTTTAGCAAAGTAAGAATTATAACAACAGGCAAACGTGTTGGGCAAAACGCAGCTTGACCTATTTTAAAGAATTGTATGCCAACAGACCTTATATAACAAACCATTTACAGCGTTATAACGTCTCTTTTACTGATTCAGCTCATTTATTTCACGGCTGTTGTCAAGTTGCTCCATAGACAATGTGGTCTTTCTATCTGGCATTTGAAGTAAAGCTCGAAGCAGCATTACTTCACAAAAATGAAGTATTTGTTCCTGTCCAAAATGTTGAGCCAGTGGCCATAGTTCTTCTTATAAAAACGCGGCGTAACTTACGCTTACTATGGCCACTTTCAAAGGCCACCTCTCAAAACATGGGCTAAACAGTCCAAATCCGTTTTGGACTTGATTTATCCTGCCACTCATCAAGTCGCTTGATCAAAAAAGACTCATATCAATTCGTACAGCGAGTCGACTCTGGTGCTGATCATGGATTATCCGACCCCGGCAGATACGGACCGGACAGTCGTGTGTTGTCAATCAACAGTTCAATCAGGTCTTGTTCCCCTTCAATGGTATGCTGGGCGACGTTTGACTACGTACGTGGCGAAAAATCAACGGAATTGAGCTCAATAATTTACATTTTTCACTGTGGTTAAAGATTTCGTACCAAACCAAATAAACATCTGGTTAGTCGCGCTTTTAGGTTCAACTTCAACATGTAATAAAACTCGATTATGTTGTACGCAAGTCAGGCCCAGTTTAGAAATCCAGATGCGTCTCCTGGGCATTTTAGAATTTAACTCATCCACCGGCTAATCTACTAGTAGTGGTGGCGGCTTGGCGCCGAAGTTCAATACCGGAGGTGTTAAATTCGTTTCGTTTGAACACGTAATTGCCACCGAACATTTTTACCCATTCACTCTCAGCATTACCACTCCGACGACCACTCGCATGGCGTGTGTGGCGCTCAATCAAAAAAGAGAAAAATTCCATTTCAAAAGTGCTTTTTCTAAGGGGCAATAGGGGATTCCACAGAGAAAGCGAGCGAGCAGGAGAGCCTGCCACATCCCGAGGTTACGTGTTCCATATTCACCGGTTCTATTCAATGGTAAAACGACCAAAAAATGTCCATATCGTACCACCGACTGAGTCAAGGTCATGCGCACAGAATCAGAACCAGTCCAGTCGCCGTTTTATATTAGCGTCTAAGCCGTTGTTGACTTTCTGAAAATAGGATAGAGAAAAGTCAACTTCTAATGCTCTCGGGTGGCTCATTTCAACCAGTGACAAAGTGTTTCTATTTTTGTGCATCAAAAATGGCACCGCCAGCAAACATGGCAGGCACAAATTGCGCACAGTTGAACGCGCGCATCTGTTTTCATTTTTTTCCACCCAACCACCCCGCCTGACCAAAGTGGACAGCAGCTCCAGCAAAGAAGTGTACTGAAGACATCACAACGCAATAGGTGGAGAGAGGGCCATTATTTCGAAAAGTAATTAGTCGTGACCCTAAAGTGGTAATTGCTATCTAAAGTACGGCATTCGTCGTTTGGCTTGGGACAGGGTAGAGCCACGTTATGCCACGTGAGTTTTTTGTTCAGCTTTTTCATCTTTCGCGAATTGTAAAAAATATTGTGTGAGCCAAATTAGATCGAGCCAAAGCGTCGATCCGCTTCGCCTGTCAGGTTTGGTGAGTTGCATCACGTGCAAAATATGAGTCCGGTCAAGGCTCAAACAGTTGAGCCTATGACACAGCTCTATTGCCACATTCGAAGCCGGAAATTGAGTAGGACAAGCCTTTAAAAATATATATCAGTGATACAAAAGACGTCGTCAAAGACGATTTAGATTCGCGGTTCGCTTCTAAATGCATAGAAGTTTTATGGCCGGATTTTAGGTATGGCAAAACACGCTATTAGCGGTCGCACTTCAAGTCTAGACCTGAGGAGGCCGAGCTGGCGTTGATAAAACCTAATCTGGCCGAAACATACGTATGATCAGCTGAGCCAGAGTGAGTTTTCTTTATCAACCACAAAAATGGTGCTCACGCAAACCAAAGCTTTATTTTGCGACACAGACAGAAATCATCTGGACTTTGACTGGACCATGGAGCCATTCAAGTTTTTTGATTGGTTGATCAAATTTGTCAAAAAACTTAGGGCCAGATGTATTTCGAGGGATAACGAGGTTTAGCGCTAATCTACTTAAAAATCAGCTCTAACGGTCGTGGCATCAAGGTGCTACTTGAAGACCTTTATAAGTACAAAGTAGTTTCAGCTTCTTGTTTGTTGTATAGTGAGTGTAAGCGCCTTATATTTAGACATAGTACTTTTTATCAGAGACCCCCTTTGCCACCCATAATTGGACGACAAGTCTGAACAGTTCAGATTTGTCAGTCTGGCACATAATCACAGTGATTAGGGTGGTGCGCAGGGGTGGAAAGATTCGTCTCACAATTTTAGAACACGTAATTGATGACAATTAGACGATACGGGATAATGTTGCATAAGCAAGTACGGCCAATCATGTTTAATAATAACAGTGACAGCCTTGCACAATTTCATAAATTCGGCGAAGAGGTCGACTGTGATAACGTATCCAATTTTCATCAAACAACAACAACCAGTTTTAGCCTTGGTAATCATTTTCACAGGACTGATAAGGTCACCAGTATAACAAATCGGCATTGCGCGCCGTACGAAAAAAGGCCAGTCCAATTATTGTTACAAATCTGACACGTTCCATTCCCATGTTCTAAAGCTGGCGTCGCTGATCCCGGGCCCCCTTGTTTGCGCCTACCCCCGAGAAATGTTGACCTCGAAACATTTTTGGCGCGTTTCACATAAAAAGATGTCTCAGCCTCATGTGAAGTTCACAATGTTAACAACATTCTTGATGATTATTCCGCTTAATCCGATGTCTAGGTGAGCTGTCAATTGAGATGATCAAAAATCTCAATTTACATCTCAATCGACATTGGTGGTCTGACACTTAGAGCTGGCTGGGGCGACGACTAGATCGATAATTCAATAAAGCCACCATAATTAGCTTAGTAGTTGTCAAACAGGAATGAGGAGGCTGGAACTAAGCGTGGAACCGCTCTGACCTGTAAATATGGTGACAACTGGCGACAGTGGCTCTAAATTGTTCGCTATAAGCTGGTGTGGATGATACAAATAAAGTGTTGTTTGGTGGCATTTAGGGGCAGTTATGGCAGCTGTCTCGGCGACCGTGGTAGTGGAGGTGCATATAATGAGCCGTTAGATTTAATCAAATAAAACACCTTTACATCAAATTAACATCCGTCAATGATTAAAATCTGCGTTTTTTTCTGACGACCGACGAAGATTTCCCCTGTGTCACGATGAACGCTCAACACAGAATTAAAATCAAATATTCCCGCCCTAGCTCTGAATGCGTAGTGACTACAAAGTGACCTTGCTGCTTTTGATTCGACTCGATCGAGAAAACGAGGGGCGATCAAAATGGGGCGACGTCTTTGTCTTCATTACTTATTCAGGCGCAACACTGAACACTTGATACTGACACGACATCAAAAAAGGGATAAAGTACTTCCCAACTAAAGAGTCCCTGTGTGTTCATAAAACGCACAGGTCGGCATAAATGCAGCCTTAATTTCATACAGGACACTCACAAATCACTGAACCACCAGTGATTCAGGTGGTAAACAAAAACGTAAAAGGTCGTGACTATTTGATTACTTGATTCGCGTGTACTACCACATATATTGCTATTTTGGATTTAAAGTTGGTTTTCTTCGTTTGGACATGGACATGGAGCAGAAAGACCCGGATTTGGGCTTGTACGTTTTACGGCGGAAAGAAACGAGTTCAACTGAACGACGACAACTCATCGTCGGAAGCTTTATCTCGTTTTTGTTTAGACTTTGACGCGACACTATCACCCGCTAAGTGAAGCTTCTAACCAAAAACAAAATCTGAACTCTGTGTGAGTCGCACTGAAAGTGCAGCTGAAACACTACAGGACTAGATAACGAAAAACACTGATGGGGAATGGGAGAGAGAGTAAGACTGCAACGTTTGGAATCGTCGTATTGACTGCGCGGAACTTATTAAACAAAAAAACTCGCGCAGTTCTCATGTGAACCAACGACAAAATTTGGTCAATTTGTCAAACGTAAAATACACACTTTCATGTTAAACTTAACTCACGCGACCGGAGCCGAACGTTTGTTTTACTTCTAAACCCGTTTTACTGTCTTACTGCTTTACACTGCTTGCACAACGCAATTGAGTTTGGGCCCCGATTTTAGAAGCAAATAGTGATAATAAAAAGGGCGTGTTGGCTTATAAAGTAGGATACGAAGCTTATCAGTAAATGGCCCACTGAGATACATTTTAGTGATGCGGTTGTCCACTATTTTAACCCGCATGTTATGTCATAAACTCTGCCTGGCTCTTGGCTCAGCATAAAACTTGAAAACAGATAATGACGAGTGGCCTAAACAGTGGTGCCGCGTAGCTCTCAAAATCGTTAGAGTATATGCCAGTGCGACGCTAAATCGCATTTTGTACGTCGACATGGGGTCAAAGCGATCGGTCAGGCCTCGTAAATGCAATTGTAACAAATACAATACCAAATTTGAACACGAGTGAGAGACGCCAATTAGAATACGGTTGATTTCAAAGCAAAGCAAATGGGGTACATTTCCAGTTTAAACACTGAGTACAGTTCTACCGCCAAAACATGGGGTAACATGTTGGCGTAAACACTACTATAAATAGGGCTGACATTGAGACATACGAGTGGTTTAAATAATGTCGTAACAACCTTATTGCCGAGCGTGATCAAGTTTGCCGGGAAGCGCCGATGGCGTCAGGCCCACTGTGTCAACTGATAAGAAAGGTCACTGCCAGTGATTGTGATCTAACTCACGCCGAGTCAACATCTGCTCACCATCCGTCCGAATAACAAATTCTGGTTCATGGTAAAGGACAAACCGCGAGCGAACGTGATTGCGAGCGTCGATAAGTACGACTTTGATAATTTCGTCCGGCACGAAACTGGTGTAGACGACAACGATAAAGAGTTCCAAGTTCAACTTAGACATGTTCTCCAGTAAAGACCAATGAACAACGTGAGCTGCTACTTTACTCTTGCTTGCTTAAATAAACTGCTGTACTGCCGACGACGCCGCCGAGCCTAAGCAGCTTATCATCTCAAATTAATAAATGTGTAACATATATATTTTGAGACGAAATAATTTGACTTTTTATTCGTTTCAAAAAACTTTGTACATTTATAAGTTTCAAGTTTTTCATGTTTCTTGTTTTTCTTCGAGGAATTTGTACATTGTTTCTTTCAGCTGTTTCTTCATTTCTTCGTAGTTCGCCATGTACGCCTCTGTCCGGTCTTGTAATGTTCTATTTTTGTTTTCAAAATTTGTTATTTAAAAAAAGTTTACTAGTCGATTTTTCAATTGACTATTTGGAGTTGTTTTCGAGAGCGCACAAAATGGCTCGTACAAAAGGGGTGAAGGCTGTTTGCGTCAAAATGATGAGCTCAAAGCAGTAAGTTGTAAAGCGACTTAATGATAATTTTTGTTTTCGGGATTTGATTTTTCAATGTTGAAATATATTCGAGTGAGTGCAGTAATGACTGCGTTTTACAATTTTTACAATAACTAAGTCGCTAGAATTGACCCCAACGGGATTGATTCCAAAATTTTTACTTTTTTGGTCAAACCACAAGTTGGGTGACGAAAGTCAAGTTTTTAAAAAAGTTTTGTTTCGTTTAGAATGAACTGTTGTTTTGTGAAAGTATAGTTTTAACGTGGTATGGAACTCGATAAAATTTCCATTCGTCAAGAAAGAATAAGTATGTTCAAAATTTAAGAATTAAGTTTAAAATGCCGATATTTTAAATTTTATCGGTCTAATTTTATAAAAACACAACTGATGATTAGAATATGACAATTAATCATTCAGTCGTTTGTTTTTTGATTGTTGGCTGTATGTGTGTGTGTGTTTATGGTTTTTGTAAATGTGTGTTTTATGTAAAAAAGTAGAGTATAAAATCTATTATAATCGAATCGAAGTAATGCGTGACTATTGTTTAGAAGAATTTGAGTTCTATTTTAGTGCCTGGTTAATTCTGGTTGATTTTCGGCCATTTGTTCGGTGCAGCGGTGCATTGACCCACGCGTTGGTGATTGATCTTTACAAGTATGTAACAAAAATCACTAATTTCTTTGAAAGTCTTTCAAAAGTGTTTATCTAAGCGGTGCTAAATTGCGTTGCGCTAGATTAGCGTGGGCCCTGGTCTTCTTCTTTGGTGATTGACTGTTGGCGTGGTTCGTTTGTTGTTCAATGATTAAATAGAACTAATCTAGAATTGGCTGAACCCATGCCTATTGCAGTTGACGTGCGACCAGTCCACCAGTTCCGTGTCGTCGGCCAGACAGTCGACTACAAACCGCTCCGTGTCAAGGTCGTCAAGGCACCTAGAGTTACCCTGTTGCGTCAGTTATTTTTTAGATTCACCAACGAGATAGGCTCAAGATCAAATTTTCGCAGTTTTCGTTTTAAAGTTACTGTTTGCATAGTACCCCAAGGAAGTGACGGGCTTATTGCATGTTTAGATAACGTTTACTTTTTCTCGAAGACTGACTCAAAATTTGGTCGATAATCCGGACGATAATCTTACCTTAAATTGCATGTTCCATGTGTACAATTCCATGCACCGTTTTCAATGCGCGGTAGATCGGCGCAACGATCAATGCCCTTCTCCATAATCACAGAATCAGGGACGTCATCCTCGTCGATCAATGCCATGCACTCGAAGTTGTTGATGGATTCAATGTCTGAAAGAAAGCGAAATTGAAGGAATGCGGAAGCAGGTTTAATGGAATCCCCCTTTTGACTGTATGGAGCTCTCTAAAGCCGCAATTAGGAAGTTGGTTGATGGGATGAAGGAACAAGGTAATCCTTTAATGGTAAAAACTTTAAAACTTTTTAAGCTATTTTATCGCGGTATGACGGCGAGCAAGGGAGCCCATCTAACTTTGGTATCTGGAATTGATCAACATAACTTGTTGCTGGTGTATAAACAAAAGAACAAAAATGTTGCTTGATTGTTTGTCCTGGCCATCTGACCATAGCCTAACCACATTAAACACTCGACGCGCATATTCTAAACCGAACCAAAAACATATCGCGTGCATATGACACTATCACATCTAAATCGAGTTGTGGCTGGCACAATCTGCATTCAAGTTCAAATCGATAAGTGTACAAAAGCCGTACGCAGTCGCGTCAACAACCAATCTTTTACGGTAATAACGATACGCAATATTTAACTCGATTTTGGCACACACAGTGTCTCGCGCATCGTCGACTTTAGTGCCGTCAAATCAGAGTACAAAAGGCAGTTACACGTGTGCGAATCTGGCGACAATTGAATTTACGTTTTGTAGTTCTCAAAGTTCGAACCGTGAAAATAGTACGTTAACGCCTCGATCACGTTTGGCGTGTTTTTTTGATAAACGAAATAAACTTCCTTCTAGATCGAACCCAGCAATGGTCATCTTTGTTGGGCAAGGTTAAGCCGCGGTTACCATTGCTATGGCCAAATGTCTAACCAAAAGTTCCTTTTCTTTCTAAGCCGGATAATTAACCGATTATCTATTCCTTCGTGACTGGACTTCTACTAGAACTTTGGACTCCGTCTTTATTATCGACGGAGTCAGTGCAGCTTAATTGGCTTATCAAAGTTTGGTAATGCCGGCGTTAATAATTGTCGTCCAAAGTAGTCCGAACGTACCTGTAAGCTGAAAACGGTGCTCCAGTGATTGTTGATTTTGGAATGTGCAGGAACCATTGGCGCAGAGACAATTTATTTCTAGCAGTTGATTTGCTTCAAATCCAGGCGGGCAGCTGAACAGTAGTTTGTTAGTGTTTGTTTCCAGTGTTCCAGTGCTCTATGTCCACGTAATGTCAAGTGTTTAGGGCCAGCTGATTCAACTATGGATGTGTTGCATGTAATCAATAAGCTGACCGATTAGGTTCAACCAAAAGTGGAACCCACAGCGTGTTCGACAACTATCAAAGTGAGCTCAAAGGTTAGTTGCTTCACCGATTTCGCGGTTTCCGTATTTTATAGGCCACCACTGCCGGACTTTGCCTGATTCGAACGTTCAATATTCGTTTTTTGTGCCAGTGTGTGCGAAATGGTCAGACCACTATGTTGAACCGGTTACCGTTTCAATCGTACGGCTGGCGGTTTTTCGATAATACCCTCGACCTGACTGACCTCAACGAGATGATATAACGAACGCTCGAGCCGTAACGACATGGAATCGAATGATAATGAAAATGCGAACAAATTGCATTCATGTTCTCGACCCGCGGGCCCCGAATGTATAAGTTGAACTAGGCAAAGGAACTCGGCCTGATGATCTAATTTTGGCTTTTATGGCGCATGGGGGGCCGTTTGGTGCCTTCCCGGGAAACAGTAAATCACGTTTCTGAGCGGGCGGAGTCTAACTCATTACACACGATAAGCAGCCCAAATTATATAGTGTACCAACTGCGGTCAGAGAGTAGTGATATCCAAATCATCCAGGTTGAAGTTCATCAACGCAAAATATCAGACTTTATGTATCGACCTTATCAATTCATGTTAGCTTCGTGTTGCCACTTGACAGATATATCTCTCCAAAGTTGTCGCCTTTCATTTTAAAAAGTTCAAAATTGAACATTTTTGGCATAAGCCACCATGACATGTATAATCGTCGGCTTCTAGATGTCCGATAAAGATCACCAAATCAAGCCATTTGTCGAAAATCCCATTATAAGCAACTAGGCAAGACATGTTGCTGGGAACCCGAACCATTAGTCGTCGTCGGCCTAATATGTGGCGGCGGTAGTTTGTCTACGTCAAGTTTACTTTACCGAGATTATTGCTACTCAAAATAGACGATCTGTCCGCCAAATTTATTTGTCGTGTTCAAAATTAGCGAAAATAATCAATGAGAACTGATGGCTTATTGTGAGTCCAAATTATGCCTGATGTGGAATAAGGTGGAATAATGGTGAATCCCTCATTCCTGGTGAATTGGTGCAACAAAAAGACGTCCCCCTCTTACTTGAAAATGGGTTGACAGTGGCAAAAAGGCAAATTCATGCTAATTCAACATTAAAAATGCGCGTTGCCCTGACAAAGTAAAAATAGCGTGGAATAGAACATGTTCCAAGTTGTCTAAAAAGTAACTTACACAAGCTGACACGTTTGCGCCTCGTCGCACCGCCAGAAGCCAAATTCAGTCGTCGGCAAGGTTTTACATTTGGCGGGGCTTAACAACGAGCCAAACTGTGAATTGTCGGCCAATGCTGCCAAGGCGGGTGGCAATTGAATGTCTTCCTCGCACCGGCCCCGATCGCCTAACCAGTCACATGCGCCCGATGAGTTACACTCGCAACGGCGAACACTAAACATGTACATGTTAGTTTAGTAGCATATTGAGTACGTAAAAGGTTAATCAAATTTTTATAATGCGAGCAAAACATGTAAAGTAACAAGCTAAAGCGACAAAACATACCCGAACTGTTCTGCTTTGAATTGCGCCGGACACTGCAAGACACATAGATCGCCCATTGAACTGCCCGTACAGTCTGACTGACCAATAGGTGGATAATCAGCTTCACATTGACCATTGTTATGGTTGACTTGGACGCATGTGGCCGGCTTGAACCAGTTGCAATCGCCAAATTTGTTGCACGTACACCGTGGGCTCATTTGTGCTTCTTGTGATTGGATTGAAGTTAAGCAACACATGTCTCATTGACGTAAACGCTTACCTTGATCGGATGGAACGTAGCCATGGTTGCACGTCAGATGACATGAGCTACCGGAGCACTCCCATGCGCCGTTTTCATCAGATAATGCGCCACAATGCGAGCCGTACTCGGGGATGACGGACGGCGGCACACTGTTGCATTGGGGCATTTCACTCCACGCGCATGGGACCCGGTACCGCTTGCCATCGATCACTTGATGGCACCGACAGGACACCTCGTAGCCGCTCTGAAAAAAAAAACACATTCATATATCGCAATCGATGCCCACAAATCTTTTTAATTACACACAGAAAAATACCACTGCTTATTACGAGGGCAAGATATATCGTCACATTCCAATAAAATGAAAAAGTCCAAATAAACTTCGTAATTGGTGTGGGAAAGAAGAAACTAGGCGAGGAAAAAACAAGTAAATTACGTTTCGCAAGGGGTTAGGGTGTTACTGGCCCGTTCGCGGTTTAATGCCCTCAGCTGGCAACATCCGGCCACACCGTAACTCTCAGAGAGTTTGTAAGTGCGGTCATGGCGACGGGTGGGGTTAGCGGGGCCAGACTTGATGTATTACGACAGATGGACTCGACACCAAAGACCAGACACAAAAAAGGACAACTCATCATTGAGAGCAAGGGCACTAAAAAAACTAGGGCTGGCAAGGCGATTCCGATCTCGAGAAATCAGACATCCGCACTCGGCCGGGGGATCAGGCCGATCGGCAAAATATTGTTCTACCGTGGGCGAACTCAAAGACATTTCCCTCTTTAAATACACACATAACGAAATCTGATCAAATTTGTTACACACTTGGCACTTTCGCAAGTGTCCAAAAAACTGACGTAGTATATGGCTGATAAGTAGCCCAAATTTCAATTGTCGAACGTATATAAATGTTCTAAGCTGCTTGTTTTACGCCGCTTGTGTATTTCCGGCCGTCCTTAATGATAGGCCCCTTTTCAGTGCGTCCGTATTTTCGACTTCAAGTCCGGATCTCGTCTACATGGCTTATTGCTGGTTTGGAGATGATGATTAAACTCGTCATCTCAATTTGATCGCGTTTGCTGTACTTACCATCACTATGTTCTTGAGCAGATGCAGATTGTCATTCTCATCGCATTTGAATTTGCATGTTAATGTATCGTCTTCTTCTTTACATGTGTTGTCGACTACATGGCCATGTTCTAAACGTAGAGTGTTGAAAATGAGAGTTGACAGATAGCGGTTCACATTAGAGCCGAGGCGGCTCTGACCACTCTACAGTGGTACGCGCCGATAACATTGTTAAACGAAAATAAGAGTCACAAAATTCCGAAAATGGGCCGTAACCTGATGGGCGTTGCTCCAACACGGAGCATACATTACACGTAGACTAAAGAGTTAAATTGATCCCATTCGAGTGAATGAGATATCAAGTAATTCTAAAATAAATAAGATTGACGCCGCCTGCAATTGGACCACGCGGTCAAGTTAATTGGACCCACGTGAGCCCAGCATTTGGTCTTAGAGTGGCACCAGACTGTGGCTCTACATCAACACCAAACTCCTTCAACGCAATCTATTTCAACGACACGTATGGATGGCCCTGGAAGATTAAAGAGTCGATTTAGAAGTAGTAATCAATTTGTCTCCGGCCATTAGAGTCTTGGCTTACATTGGTCGGTGGGTTGGCTTGGGCATGCAGTAAAAATACAAACAACAGCTAAATTTAGCAAAGAAACACGCACAGACTGTGCGCTGGAACGGATCGGGAGAGAGTTCCGATCACACGCGCGCAAAATCAAAATTACAGTTTTGGGCGAAATCAAATCAGTGGCATAACGATGTGTGACCTGCTTGACGCGATTTGATTTACGTTGGAATTGAAAATAGAAACTGTCGAGGTGTCAGCAGTTTGGTTGATCAACCATCGTACGTCTATCAACATGTATTAACTCGGTTTTCACTTGTTGATTAGGCTTATTCATTATCGCTTGTTCGCGTGGGTACTGATGCGGACAGAAAAATGTTCCCCACTGTAGTGTGGTCGGTCACTATTAGAAAGCATCACTACAAAAGTCCATTAGACCAAACATGGCAGATGGGTTGAGTCAATTATTGCATTAGCCCAGGCCAAACCAACGCTCATTAGGACGTACTTCTTCTAAATCATCCACCAAGGTCAGGATAGTAATGACTATGTGTGACTCAAACGTCGAGAAATTAGTTTCTAAATGGAACATCTATTCTATAAAGGCCAAGATACCGACGAAAAGTGGCATTTGATGAGCATGAAAGCACTTCCATCACCGATGCAAAACTCATTTCCCACGCTGAATTAATTAACCAGCGGCTTCTTCGATGATCTAGCCTATTGATAAAACGCTAATTGAGTTTTTAGCCAAACCGTGTACTACAACCAGTTTTTTTATTTTCGAAAAACAACCGCCGGGCAAAGAAGTTAAAGTGGAAATACAGTGCTCTGAGCGTCTGAGCTGGTTTTTTAAACTTCTAATCAGTTCCTGCCCACAAAATGCATACTATGCCATTAGCGATGCATTACCCGCTAAACGGAACTTTTGAGTGGTGATCACTTTGTTGTAAACGGTCGTATTCTGAGTATACCGATTTCTTTTTTGTCTAACATGGCAACAAACAGTTTAGAGTGCGCGCTGGTTCGTTTTTTGATTGTATTCGAAATGGTTTGACGACAATGTCCCAATGGAACACTTTTTAAGTATTTCGTAAGTGGAACGATTTTGAATGAGCCCACGGTTACGATTGATTAACAGCAAGTGGATAGGTGTTCTCATAAAAAAACGATGACCACATTATGAATGCAGTTTCATCCCGTGTGACGTCCAAGAAAGAGAATCTAGATTTGAAACATTCCTCGGGTTGGTCACCACGACAAAAACCCCTTACGTGGACTCAGCTGCCAACCGTAGAGTTCCGCAGCGCCCGCCGTTGTTGCGTTGGTCAGTTGGGTCGGTATCCCAATTCAAGTGGAATACAAAATATCATCGACCTACACACAGGCGCACACGAGACACATCGACCATGTTAGATCGGGGCAGGGCCCATTAAGATCAATTATCGGTCAGGGGCAGATCAACGTGTGTGGTGTTAATGATCACCCCAGAAACGTGCGAAATCATACGGTTTTGACCTTGGAAGCCACACCACTAACAGTTGGTTACAATTGGGGGAAAACATAACGTAGTAATTGATCCATTTGTTCCTTTTTTAGAAGTGTTAGAACTCGCCGATAATAGAATCTGGTCGTGTTAATTTTTGCAATAAACATGGGACCTAAGGAATAAAAAGTGAAATAAAACTGGATTTGAGGCTAATTCGACGAGCCAGAAAAGACAAAGCTCCGTCTAGCCCCCAGAGACCTTAAACGAAACGTGAACCAAGTAGGCTTAGAGCATCTAGAACAGATTGAGCAGAACATAAAAAAGCCGACATAATTGATATCGGATATGCTTTTTGTCTGCAACATGGCTTTGAGTCTGCTATGTATGGAACAAAAAGGCGTTTAATGCGAATCACTTGTCAACAGTGAACAAAAAAACGGACGCCAGGAACCGGTAATGGGCCGCCAAACTTGCCATACAGGAAATACTCAGGTCAAAGTGGCTCGGTTAGACAAAGTCAAACGAAGGGGCATTAAACATTATCAGTTTTGCTGATTCGAAGTGGGTACACTCGGCGACATGCACACGCAAACGTACTCTTTTTGCGGTTTAGAAGCCGATAATGCGTTAACTAGCCATGTCAAAATTTATCAACAATGACACGTTCAGCTGTCAAGATACAGTCAAATACTGTATTCGGCGACAACAACTGCATTAAGCCGTGGCCGGGGCCAAATTTGCGTGAACTTTCGAAATGGTAAATGTCAGTGGACGAGATGGTGGGTAATTAGTCCACTTAGGCTCAATAAAAACTCTTTGCATAGTTTTCACGGTCAAAATTGGCTCAATCTGAGCTGGCCCCATGTTGTAAGAGGTGTTTTGTCTGACTGTACACGAATAAGGCTGAAATGGTCTCTAATCTTAATTACATGTCACATTTGTGACATAAAACCCCAAAAATGACACTTGAAAATGTGACAGGGTTGGATCCGTTGCTTGGATTTTTTTTTGGGCTGACTGCGGATTCGGCAGAATGCGAAACAGTTGTTTTTGGGGCTTTTTAATCAGCGGTTGTTTTAATGTGAAAGAATGTTCTTTTCGCGAAAGTGGGAATCTGACGTCTCAGCCAGTCATGGTCACGTTATTACGAAGATGTTCCGAAAACGGGCAAAACACGAACACGGCACCCAATTTGGGTTAGGGTAAAGACAGGGGGTGATGAATACGAAGTCGCGGGAACAAGTCACCGCCACTGGTACTTGTATTTTACTAGTCTTCTACATATATGAAAATTCATTTTAGTGAGTGCCTCGGCTCACTACCGTGTTAGAACTTGGAACACCCCAAGAAAAAACATAAGGAAGTGTCATTTGGGGGAGACGTAGCTAGTCATTCAAACGAAAATGTACTTCTAGCTAAACCATTTGATCAGATGGTCATCAAGGCGTATCACGAAAGAAGGTGAGCCGCCAGCTGAGGCAGCAGTCTGGAGTTAGTCAAGTTCGACATTACCAGTGATAATGATCTTGCTTTTCGGCTGTGTCGAATTAAACGAATTATTATCCGTTTCAAACACATGCATGTTTTTGCCACTTTTGACTTGTTACGTCACTTAGGATGACAATACTAAATATCGAGTAAAACTTGAACTTTGGCGGTGTTCGAGAAATAAAATAAAAAACGACTAATCGTGGCTAATTCGCTAATAGGTTAATGCGTTTGATAGGCAGAAATGTGGCTGCAGGAGACGACGGAAAGTACTAATACATGTATGAGGTCTTCTAAGCAAGTTCGGTGATTAGCTCGTGATAGTACTCGCACCGCGATATGGAACACAGTTAATAACTCGTGCATTGGAGCTTATAATCTTGCCGAAAAGCACGTTTGTAAAATGGTTAAGGCAATTTGGTTAAGAACACATCGTGTTGGGTAAGTGGCTTATCCAAGGGTGATTAACCCCACACTGTTGTCTTGGTGCGACTGATTGACGGGGGCACTTTCCCCCCAAAGGTGGTGTGGAGTCTTCACGTGTTAACAAGATGACCGATTTTTGAACTGCGCCTGAAAATGCACGCGCGCACATGCACTAACGCCTTCAATGGTCGATATGATTGACTTAACGAAATCACGTGTTAGAAAAGACACGTCGTGCGGTGGCGTTGGAGTTTAGTATTAGTAGTTTATACTCGCAACATGGCTAAAGTGTTGGTCAATACAAACATACAGAGATGATGTTGTCTCGATCTGTTTGCCAGTTGTCCCATACGGTTTGGCCACGGTTCACAAAGTCAACAAGTTTGGATTATGCATGAGTAAAACGGGCGACGATATTCACAAAACGTACAGTGTGTAAGACTTAACCGTGGTTTACCATAGCCGCCTCAAAGTTCACCATGTGTATGAGATATTTGAGCACGTGAACATGAAGACAATAAAGGTCAGATGGGTCACTTCTAACTCGGCTGTGGTCTAGCAGGCGGTGCGCACAGATTTGACACAATTCGATCCCTGCTCCAAGTTCGGTGGTTGTGTTAGTTAATGTGTTAGTGTTGTAATAAAAGTAACGCAGTCTAATCCGCACCGCATCCAAGCGTACGACTTGTTTACCGATTTCGCAAAAATGACACTGAACTGGTCGGTAAACAGACACCCACTTCACAGAAGTTAGAAACGCCGTTCAGCCAAACTTCTAATGCTACAGGGGACTTTTGATTGATTCAGGTACTGTGATGGAGGTATTAAGCGCGGAGGACTAACCTAGATTCGAGTTAAGTGGTAAAACATGAAAAGTAAGGGCGTCGCAAAAGTTTAATATCAGATTACTTGACATATGGGTCACAAACCCGTCGGCCGTCCGGCGAAAAGTGATGTAAGAAAATAGAAAAATTATTATTTGAACACACAAAAAGTTTACGCATCAAGCCAAACGGGCATCAAGAACCTCAATGCGTGTGTGTATGCACCACTCAAAGCACCGTCTCTGACCGCAAAGTATGCAGGTTTAAACAGTGGCCAGGTAATCAACTACATCGAGGATCGGTCTTTCTTTTCGGAATTTGTGCAACTCTATTGGAACCCCATCCCACTCGGTCATTACCTGGAATGATATCGTAGCATGTCTGCAGATCGGTGTCAATGTCGGCAAACATGTGCTCCAGCATACTGCCCAGTTCATTTTGGTTTGACGTCACTGATGATGTGTTCGAGGCACTGACCAGGCCCGAGATTAAAATCGTCTTCATTTTCTTCGTCTACTGTTTTTGTTGCTGCTCGTCGGCTCGTCGGAGAGGGGGGTTAACGCCGTACACTAATCTGTCCACCAGACTTAGGCACTAACGTTGCTATTTACAATGTTGAACTTGACTCGCGCAATTTCAGCGAAATATCGATCACTCGGCCAATCGAAGGTAAAAATGCGTCTCTTGCTTCGGCAAAAAAGATCTGCCCAGTAGTTTTGCGTGGGCTACTTTGATGCACGTTACTGCTCACTCACGTGATGACGCGTTTTTGGTTGACGTTCTTCTTTATGGCAAGCCTTTCGGCTTTTTAGTGGTTTGATTTGTCGTTTGTTGTGTTTATTTCAGATTGACCTTCTTCTTGAGTGATTTCTCTTATTTCGTTGATTCAGTGACGGTAATTTTTGATTTGACTGATTTTATGTACTCGGTTCTTTGTTTTGGCACTTTTTAGTATAAAACTTGGCAAAATTCGTTTTTCAACTATTTTTGCTCTTCTTTTTTTCTTCTTCTTCGTCAAAAGTCTCTCTTTATTCGATTTTTGATTTTGTGATTCAATATAAAAACTCTCTTATTTTACAAAATATTTGGTTTGTTCAGCCCTATATTACAATGACCAACACACACACAAAAGGGTTGAATAGAAAAAATCCTTCAATATTCGACCATGTTACCCCGCTCGGTCCGTGATGCCTAGCCGGAGGAGGATTTGGGTGCGCGTGGCGCCATCTACACCACCACCACTGCGCCGAGTGCGCGGCTCGCGGGCGACAATTTCACCATTGTTGGGGATGCTCTGGGTGGTAAAATTGATGATGAGGACTCTTTCTGGGATTGACTATTCTTTTTTTGCACAATTGATGCTCTCTGTGTGTGAAAGATTGAGAGACAAGGCCATCGCCAATTGGGTTGAGCGATCACGTGAGTTCGACCGATTTGACTGATTCGAGGTTGCATCACGAGGCGATATTATCATAATCATTTACATCAATTAGTCCTGTGACCTCATTCTGTCCATCTAATCAAGCGAACCTTTCAATCCTTGTCCTGACTTCGTCGTAAATAGCTCACTCTGCAGTTTTTGATTGTAAGATCCGATTAACCGATTCGATGATTCGATAATCAGTCCAGTTGATTGGATTGGCGTCATTGGACCCTTGAAACCGAAAACTTTAGAGGTTTTTTTCAACGCCAATAGCTCGACAAAATTCGCTCCAGTGTGGGCTGCCGAAGTTCAACACTCACAATCTTGTTAGGCTCAACAGAGGTACACTTGTGTAACCCAATTGGTTAGTTTTGTTGAGTTTTTACCGTGAACTGTCAGTTTTTTGTCCGCCCCTCAATTTATTTACCTGTAATCGCGCGCATGCATTGTGAGCCCACCAAAACCTAAATAACAAGCCAGATTACTAATTTCGAGGGAAATTATAGTGAACATTTTTAAATTTCACAAAAGTCTTCGACCATGTAGAGAATAAACATCGATCTCATAATAGGGGCACAATAAGCCACTAAATGAAGAGCTTACACCGTCCCCACCTAACCCATATCGACCCGAGACTAGTACCACTACCGTCTTGTAGTCTAGAACCTAATTATAGTCCAATGTTCGCAAGAAATAAAGTTTGCCGCATCGCTTTTATAAAACAATGGTTTGGGGGCTCAAGCATGTTTGTAATGGTTTTATTAAAAGTAACAAATTTATAGCAAAACATTGTACAAGTTGCCCCGAAATCAAAAAATTCAGTTTCTTTTTGTGATCCCCCGCTACATTCAAGCACTTGTTTAATTCGCGAGTAATTGCCAACTCACTGCATTTTCACATAGCTAGAGCGAGGCAAAGTGAGTGATTTCATATAGGTAACTGCGAGCCCTGCTGCTCGTTTTCAGCTCAGCAACATTTTTCGGCCATCAAAGCCGGCGCTGCGTGTGTCAGAGCGCGTGTAATTACGGGTATGTACTGGTATGTCGGGAAGTGTGTCTGAAGGGGGAAATGTGGAATCTCGAAATTAGAGGTTACTGCGACGGCCAGGTTACTGCCACCCGTAAATTTATACAAAATTAAAAATACGACGAAACTGAGTTCACCCCCAGAAACAACAGCCCCGATTGAAAAAAGGGTTGTGAGCGGTTGTGATTGCATCATCAACAAGGGTGCACACTTGAACCGCCACTGATCTGGTCAACCTTGTGGTCGGACGCCACACAAAAGTGCCGCCGTTCTGGCCGTTAATCCACGATAAAATTAAATTTCGATGTCTATCACCCGCCAGGCCCTGTTATAACAGCGTTGCGGGCGCCGGACGAACGAGTCAGCTGGGTATATACACTTGAGAGAAATTTGCGAGACAATTTGTAATGTACGTCGTCGTCGTCGAGCGTGGTTTCGCCGTTGTGCGTGAATTATTACGGTGGTGTACCATGTATCGAAAACGTCAGCTGTTTCGCTTTCACTCAGAATAAGATTTCCACACCGTCAATATTCAAATGGAATTAACGCAGCTTTGACATTATATAATTTAGTCATGAAAGTTCACTTCGCGACATAAATAACGTTTAGAATGTGCCGTATGCATTTTTTTGATTATAGAATTGGTGGCTATTTTCAGGCTCAAATATATTTGTTGTGACACTAGAGTGAGGGACAAATCCCTCGTATGGTCCATTGTTACCATTCAATTATATTTAGCCTCTAAATCATCCCTCGTTTTCCTGGCCAGCACAGGCTAGTGCTCGATCTTGTACATTGCTGTAAATAGATAAACGTAAATAGATGGAGCTTTCTTATATACTATCACCAACGTGGCTTTTATTCAGTAGTTAGTCAGTCGAATACGGATGGCACGCGGGAACAAGAGTTAAAAATAATATCGCGCGAATTGCGTGTAGTCTAAACGCGAAATGAAGAAGCGCTCCACTCAGAATTGAGACCAAAGTTTATAAGTTAGCGTCCTGGCCAAATGTGGTCACGGAAAAAAAGAATGGTGCAATTCACACTTATACGTAAGTAGCAAGACACGCGGTAGTAAAAATCCTGCCAGGTGGATTCTGTCTAATCAAAAACAACACCCGCCTCTAGCCGAGGACTACACGGGCTCCAGATCAGACTTGAACCCGTATGCGGGCCCCTGTACTTAAGTTTTTAGATCCATTTTACATGCGAATACAAAGGAGACCCAAGTGCTCCCGGGTACTACCTGGCTTATCGGACGATTACGTCCTTGTCCTACGCAGCTAATAGCGCCTTCTTTACTTCCGATTAATTCTTGCTTGAGCAGCAGCAAGTTATCAATTATCGCCCAAAGTGGATATAAACATTTAAAGTCATCATTGTATATCGACATGGTTTCTCGTAATAGTCACTTTTGTTCGCTCATGTTCGTTTATTCCCAGACAGACGGTGGTGTGATTTGCTGATATGTTTGACTGCACGACGACAGACCTGGTGGTCTGGTTTCGAAATTACTCAATGTTTGGTTTAATACTTACGAATTAATGTAAAACATGGCCACAACGCACTGTACCTCATCGAGCCCTAGAAATACTTCGGTGGCTAGTCAAGTGTAACTAGTTGCTTAACCTTGAGCCGTAACCAACCAGTAGTTGCGGGGCCAGTTCCTTTGTTTATATAACACAAGCCAACAGCTCATAAAGCGTAGAATGTTCTTAATTAAAGTCGCTGGTGCGAGCGGTGAGCTAAATTACCCTCGAACTTGTTCCGAACTTGCTGGACCGCCAGCAGCAACTAACTCAAATTGAGAAACTTGTACGCGATTATTCTAACCAGTTTTGACAATACATGTGATTCGTCTTTCAGTACAAATCAATGTTTGGTAGCAAACATCATGTCAAAATCGACTCCAAAGTCATTATTTGGACTCGGCAATTGCATAACCCATTCCGGATCTACTCAGTATAACCAGGTGTAAGCCCGTGTCGCATCAAACCGTGCTTCTAAACAGACGCTTTTTTGCATCAAGTTCACTATAGACTTCACCGTCAAGTAGTATGCGCGGGGCGTGGCAAGTATACATGTATACTGATAATGACGTCAAGAGCCTTTTGTCAGTACGTGTCACAAGAATGTTTATTGAAGCTGCTGGCTGACAAATCCCACCACCGCCCGAAGTTCATCAATCATCTTCATCTGCAACAGGCTGTTGCTCACAGTGCCAGTCATTATCATCATCATCGATCACCTACGGAGAATGTGAAACGATCAACGACAACAAGAAGATGATTGAGTTTACGGTTAATGTTGCACAGTTTCAAGTGTGCCGATATGCTTGGCGCGGCATATATTATGACGATAACTGGTTTCAAGCACACGTTAGTTTATATTTCAAGACGAATACTCTCGAGCCCTCTTTTAAGTTTATGATACATTGCCTCGATATACGAGCGTTTTCTTATTTAGAACTGTTTCCGATCAACTGACGTGACGCGCTGACGTAAACTGCGTCACGTAGTGCAGCTTTCCCTTTTTACCGCGAGATAACTGAGTTCAAGTTGTGTTGAAGAGGTGAACAAAGAGCAAACAGCGAGCATTGCCAAGTTCACTCGGTAACCGCACAATTCATACCGTTGGATTTAAACCGAAATAGATTGTACAAATGCGAACTTTACTGGACCGAAGAAGTTGGCCAATTTTTGAATTGTAGATAAACTTTAGACTAACAGATATGTATCCTGATGGTTGACTTTAACCAGAGAAATCACGCAAGTCTCGTCGAGGCTTCGACCTCACTGTCGTGCATTTCAAAGACTATGGCACCAGCAGGAGTCTAACGCATACATTATGAAAATATTCAAGAAAAGCGATGTTTTTGCTCATTTTCTTTTATTCTCGGACACAGCACATAATGCTTCAAGCTCGGCAATTCGTGCCAAATAACGGCGATTCAAAATCGCCAACTGTGTCAACTTCGCCGCGTTGCGATCGGCAGCCGCTGATATGTCGCGATTTTCGTTTTCAAGCTCGTTCACGCGTTGTAACAAGGCAGTATTTTCATTCTTGAGCTTTTCTTCAACTTCCCCGGCGGCATTCGTCTTTTTCTCATTGACCAGTTTCCCATTGATCAAGTGTGTCTTGCAGTGAGTTGAGTGAGACCGCAAAATGTGGACCATGCTCTCATATGAGGCCAACGATTTCGCCAGGGTTATTTTGTCGTAACTTTTCGCTTCCTTCATCTGTTTCACTAAATTTTTAATGAATATGAAAACTTGAGCCGTTTTAAAACTCACAAAAATTGCCGACTCGTTCAGGCTTCACGCTGACGCTGCCTTGAAACGCGCATGCGGTACTCTTGCAAGTTAATACTATCTGCATCGATTGATCATGAACCACATTGACACTCTCGGCATAACCGACTCGCCCGTCACCCATGCAGTATGCGACTTTTACAGCTTTGGCGCCCGTATTGTAGGTACAATTGACCACGCACACCTTGACCAAGGACGTCTGCATGACCGGGTACACTGTCAAGAAGGCGAAAATTTCATTGTTAGCACACGCGGCTGCTACCTGCCCCAGCTCTTTTGACTCACTCATTTTATTCTCTTCTAAAAACACAAATTGAAGTGATGCAAGGAGAGAACAAAAACTGATGAAAACAAAAATAATGCTGGCCCTGTTCTCGTGATAATATTTTTTTTTGCTTGAAGCACAAAACGCACAGAAAATTAAGTATGGCGTTTCTGATCATCATGCTTTAGTTTTCATTGTACCACAAATCATTTATTGTCAGTACTTGTTTTACCAGGCCTTTGAGTTGATTCTTCTGCTTGATGATATTCCGCTTTCGCCTGAAGCGTTCCCTTGTTGACCATGCAAATGCTGCCACTTGCTTGTTTTTCGTTGTTATTATCACCCCACTCAAAACTGACGTGAACTGTTCGTTTTGGTTACCGTCCGCTATGAGGTGTCCACGAAATCTTTGATTTTCTTTTCAGACTTGCCGCCAGGCTTCGTTGACTGATTATCAAGAAATTTAATGCGCGATTTAAGTGTCATCTCTACTTTGATCTTGAGGCATCGCGATTGCGCATGTTTGTGAGAAA
>SCLD01131463.1:0-10557 GCA_004367895.1 Oikopleura longicauda
ATTTTCGCAGGAAACAGGAAATAAAAAGTATGTATATAAAACGGGTAGAGAACGGGAAGGTGAAAATGAGGTTACGTTAAAATAAGAGTTGATTTAGATTCAAAAGGGGGGTACAATGCAAAACGGGGACTATGGGAAAATGAATTTTATCAAACTGGTGCAATATAATATGGAATGATAGGTTGTAAAAGTTACTGCAAAATTAATAAAATGAAGAATCAAGCTGCAAAATTATCATAAAATCATTAACAAAAATCAAGCTGCAAAAACCATCTCCAAGTGAAATCAGAAATCTGCAATTCATTATTGATCAATGATAAATCCAATGCAAAAATGTTTATAAAATCTATGTTAAAAGTTCGTAATGGGACAATGATTTATTCTGCAAAAACTATTTATAATATCTAGCTGAAAATTCAAAGTTATAAGTTTTGGGCTTATATCTTGAACCTGAATAAGTTTTTGATCTATAAATTGTACCTGAATAAGCTCAAGACCTTTATTTTGGAAATTTATAAGTTTTGGGCCTATATCTTGAACATGAATAAGTTTAAGGTATATATATTGAACTCTAACTATTCTCGATAACAGAATTCGCACTTGGTCTTTTGAAATCATTCTCACTCTGGTAATGGGATTATACTGCATGAACTGAAGTTCTTCATGACTTTATACCCCTCCAATGATTGTCTTTCTCTAACTTTTTGCGGGGTTTCAAGTATTTGCGCACGTTCATTAGTTTTGTGCAACTCTTCAGTTGTCTTCAAGGCGAACAAAAAGCGGACGTCATGACATTAATTTGTGTCCTGCTTATATTATCTTAACTTGTTGACGAGTTCGTATCTACGCCCATTTTCTTTCTTTTTGCACTTGTTTTGATCTTATGAATTGTCAACTTGGTTCGAATGAGACCGCTTATATTAACAGTCTATATATAGAACAAATGATTAACTTTTATTATCTATGAACCATATCACGAATAACTAGTAGATTTTAATTGTTTCATAGATGTTCGCTGCATATTCGTCATAAACATGTCAACTGTATTGCGATTACGATGTGTTGCGATTACAATTGCGACTGTGCTCAAAAAATCGCAATTCATTTAACAACCCTCACTGATTGTGCAATTTGATCTGCGGTTGTGACAGTCATATTGAAACTTCCGTCATCTACATCTGATTCGGTTATATCAGATCTTGGTGATCTATCACTCTCACTGTCCGCATCTAACCCATAGTTTGCATGGTTATTTTCCTTAATTATTGAAATTCGATAACGAATCGACATTTGAATCAGGAAGGGACATTCTGCAGGCTTCGTCAAATCCCTTGGAATCACGGTGTCATTCAGTATTGTCTTCGAATGAAATAATTTCAACAAAACATAAAGAAGCATCATATGAGATAAAAGAGATGGATTTAACCAAAAATTCGGGACTTCGATCGGAAATCCAATTTTAAGCGAACCACTGTATAGGATAGTACTAGATGCGAGTGTGTCATTTTTACTATGGTTGAACATCAGAGTGCACCGCTTTCATATGATCTACATGTAAGGCGGTGCACTTTGATGCGGTTCTTCCCAGACCAAGCGGTACTCTTTGATATAGGTTAGTCCTAGACCAAGTGATAAGGTCTCATCTGGAACCCGCTATATAAATCTTGATCATCTAAATCAGACGTCGGTGGAAACGGGAAGACCCAGAATCTTGGTCCTTTATTTCCGACAAAGCCGGTGAAAATTTTAATTGTTTCTGAATTTCAAACCTCACAAAATTTCTCCCGACAAACAAGCTTTTTCTCTTTTTTTTGGTATTTTCATGGCTTTGAATCGCCAGTTATTTTTGATACGGCAATAAATTGATAATTCCTTACGTATTCTTTTTCTTTTTATTGCGTATTTCTAATTAAATTTCAATGAAATTTAATCATTTGAAGCCACGGTTAAAGAAAGATTTGAGTAGACAATAAGGGAGACAAACAGGGATTGCGTCATCTTTGCTTAAAATCGAGCTGGCACGCAAGCAACTGTTCACTTAAGTTCTTATGTTCATTTTGATGAAAACTAAAATGTTACGATGATACCATGAGGGGAAGTTGAGACATGAAATGTTACGTTAAGTATAAGAAATTCGCTCCTCCGAATCAAAGGCTTTGATGTTAAATATTCTTTATTACCAAATCATTTTTGGTCTGTAATTCTGTAACCCATGAATATGCCCCGAATTGTTTGTCTCAAACTTTATTTCGAAAAAAGACAAGTTCAATGAATTTTTCAAGCTCAATGAATTGTTCAAAATTCAAAATATGAAATAAAAAATTTTATTTTTCGAAAAGCCGATTTAACGATATTCTTCGATCGAAAATAGTTGTTTTCTCAAATCCTTCTGTTATCCCAAAATTAACTTCTTTTTCATATTACGAGCTGAAAAAATTGTGATAAGAAAATCGCCAGATATTTGCTCGTGACAAAATTTTGATTTAATATCACATTTTGTACAATAATGTCACTTTTTTTGGTCAACATTTATTTCATAATGTTGATCGAAGCGTAGCGTAGTGATAATTATTGTCATGATGGTTCCGTTGTCTTATTTCCTTGGAAAAAAAGTGCAATTACGTCACTTTCTGTGTAATTGCACAACTTTTTGGTGCATTATAAAAAATTAATTGCACATTTTTGAAATTTTCAAAAAAAATCGGAAATTTCCGCTATTATGGCATAAATTTTTCAAAAATAACCACCACAATTATAAATCACAATTGCATTATTTTTCCAACGTTGAAAAAAAGTTGTATGTCGTGACCATAATTGCACAATTGTTTGCCAAGGACGATGAAAACGTTACCATTATGAAAATTCATAACCGAAATTCCAGGAGCCCTGTGATCAAATAAAAAAATGAACATTAACCCTCGTTCTCTATTACTGTCTAACATGTAGTTTCGGGCAACTTGGATCATCGATAATAGTTTCTGAAAAAGCTTCGAGATCTTTCACTCTTGGTTTTGGGTGGTTGGCCTCGAACCTCATTTTTTTTCCCGATAGACACCCACTGATTGAAAATTCTTAACCCTTATCACATGACAATTCACATGCGTTTAATGAAAAAAAAATCGGGATTTTTTGTGCCGGAGCGAAATTTCGTCTACCTGGGCCGGGTATATTCTGACCTCCAAATCAAAAATTTTTTTTTGAGTATTATAACGGATGATTTTGAAACGAAGTTCTTACAATGAAAAACATCCCTTTGACTGTTTTTCGAGTTTATTTGACCGATTCAGTGAATTTTTGAACAGCTGCGCAAAAATTGTGAAACCCTTCCCTCAGAAGCCTCTATATTAATAACCAGTTTATATGATATTCTCATAAGGCGATGGCTCAAAATTTTTGATCGTGGTAATATGCTTATTATGGATGGTAGAAGTCTTTAAACACAGCCAATAGTAGCAATCAGACGAGTTCAAAACTGTTTCAGTTGATTTTTTCAGATGAAGACTTTTCAGGTTATTGTGATAACTATATGCTAATAGTAGTTTTCAGTTCTCGCGCGATTTTTGGAAAAAGTATCTAAGATTTATCAATAAGGGTTAGAAATCGGGGAGTTCAAATTGATTGCAACTCTTCTTTTTTTTCAAGCTCGACCTAAAAAATATTGGTTATCGTGACAAAAATTGAGCAGGTCCATCCAAAAATTAATTATTTTCAGTAAAAAATATAAACAACGTTTCAAAATCTAAATGGTTCAAATCAATTTATCGATGAAAAATCGCCCGAAAAAAATCCTGGAATTCAACCTAGTTATGAGTTATCAAACGGGTGAATTATTAACCTTGCACCGGCCGGCTTTGTTACGCATTTTCAATAAAGAAAATGCAATTACAGATGAACAGAGCCAAAGAGCCAAGTCAACTAGAGTGCTTTCAAAAAACCATTCATGACGCCCAAAAAGACTCTAAATAACAATTTAAACCCTTTCTGGTAAAAGGGGGAACTATACAGTTTTTCAAAAATTCGAATTTCGTGGCATAGAGTGTGGCAAAATAAAATTTTTCATGGACAATCAAGTAGCGACAATATGAGAGTTTATCACATTGAGCATTATTTTCTAAATTCGAATTTTTGAAAAACTGTTTGGGAACCCCTTTCGGGACATGCCCCAAAGGAATTTCTGGAATATGTTCCGAAATTATGGATCATTTTTCCTTTGAACTCACTTCTGAAGTTGATATTGGTGAAGTTTTCGTTGTAGAAGCAATGGTTGTAGAACCAGTAGTTGAGATTGACTTGAACAGCTCGAACACCGAACAGTGAATTTTGAACGAACAGTCCGAACACCAAAAATCATAAAATTGTCCGAACAGCCCGAACACCAACTGTTCAGTGGTTGGTGGACCCTGGTCTTTGACGCAATTTTTCCATATCCGATAATTTTGGCATTCTATTGAAATTATTTAAGTTAGAATGGGAAGACTATTTTGGAAAGTTCTTATATTTTATATGCCATGTATAGAGATAATCATTTCCAGACTTTCAGTCGGATCACGAATCAGAGGACTGTTCGCCATGGACCCACATCACAGACCTTTGTTCTATAGGAGATCACACATTAGAGTGTCACATCTTGTCTTTAACTTACACACATTAGACCGTCGCACTTTACTTTCATAACTATACGACCAGGTAAAGCACTCTAATGTGTGGCCCCCTATAGGAACAACGGATGATCTCAAAAAGCTAATTCTCAGATAATGCAAAACTCGTTGCAATTTCTCATGTGTACCTCAACGGATTTTTCCAATTTTTGGATTTTGCCTCAATGATTTGGACTTAAATATTCCTTTTAAAGAAGAAAAAGCAATCTCTAAATAAAATATATCCGTCTAATGGCTTTTTTACAAAACAACAATTGAAAAAATAATTCTCGAGCGTTTCTCATTGTGGGCATATCAGACAAAATATTCAGATCGGAATAATTTTCGACAAAGGTCATTTTGAAGCAAATATAACTTAGTGACAGTGGAATTTGTGACAATATATTCGTGACGAATCAAAACATTGTGACGAAGGAGGACGTAGGAAACATTGACGATTGGAAACAATTTCCGTAGATAAAAAACACTTCAGGTTGTATCGATTTTGGTATAACGTTGAGCTGACCAATTTGAGTTTGTTGAATGATAATCAGCCGATCAAAAAGGTGATTTAACAATCACGCTTCAAGGTGGTTGAAACTAACCAAGATACCATAAAATGACCTTTTTGAGGCATAAGATATGCTCGGATCATACAAAAGACCCCCAGGACTCCCCCCTGGAATTTTGTGACGCAACTTTTGGGCACTTCCGTTTCAACCAGAAATAGGTTTAAATCAACCAAATCACTTCTGACGAAGGTCTTTGTATGTTCTTACCATTTTTTATCATATTTTTATTCGGAATTTGCACCGGAAGTCAACCGGAAGTAACAGAAAATTTGTTTATATAAGTCATATTGCATCCGACAATGCTGTCAAAAGGTTCTTATCATTTGTCAGATTTTATCACCGAATTTTGACCGAAAGTGTACTGGAAATGGTCGTTTTCGTCGAATTTCGAATTTTTCTTCATTAGTTCGATATAAACCAATCACCTGGAAACTTGGGGGGTGAACTTTTTGGAAGCGTGACTGTTTACATGAAGTCCCTGTGAATGATGCTTCAGAGAGTCTCCCAGATCGCATTAAATTGTGAATGTAAACAAAACTTAATCACAATCTAAAGTCAAATAAAATGCCATAATCGGTACAGAATTACGACCCGAACATCAAACAATATTATTTCAAAAGTTTAGCTATCACTGATTATACCTCTGTATTAATCTTCTTCTGACAGTATTTGATATGTTTAATGTTGAATGAAACGTTGCGTTTTATAGGGAGGGAACACTTGAAACAGTTTGGCAAAAAATTTAAAATTTCACTTTGTCATTTTTTGGAAAACTCATCCGAATTTCCGGAAATATTTCAATTTTCCAAGATGGGTGAGTTTCCCATCAATTGGTTCAATAATGATGCTTTGATAAAGTCATTTAAATTATAGGATATCATTTTATTAGATACAACTTATATTGTTAATACATAATCATTGCTAATACGTAATCTTGTAGCAAATTTCTTTTTCTTTCGAAAACTAAAATATTATTATTATGAATTATAAACAATAAGAAAATTTCAGCTGAGAATTCAGTTTAGTTACCGGTTCAGGTCGAGAGTATATAGTAGCAAATACCAATCATCAATAGAACGACAGCCAGGGCTTTTAGTGAGATTTAACAGTTGCGCTTTTTTTGGCACTTTAGTGTGGTCATGATATCCAAAAACTGTCTTTAAGGACTCCTCCTAAAATTTCAAGGCGCATCTTTTGGTGAGATAAAAATTTTTAGGGGTCGAATTTGAAACGGAAGTTTAACCGGAAGTGAGCCGGAAATGACGTGAATCATCAGTTCCAGTCAGGTATTCAGTCCAGTTTAAAACTGTCTGACATGTTTCTGATGGTCATTTCCTCGCACCTTACAGATTTTTCAGAGGACCCATCTGACTTAGATGATCTCTAAGATTATCTCCGATGAGAAACTTTCGTTTCGGATGATCAAGGGGGCATTTCCGTTTTGGTGAACCGATTGAATGAATTTCGATTAAGATAATTGCCAGAAGGAGGAAATGAAAAATGAAAGGGTGATATATTTTTCAAAATTAATAAAAAAAGTCGGATGGCATAGAGCTGCGAAAGAATTCATCACGATAAACTTTTCTATCGAATATGGTGTGTTGATTTCTTAACTCGTATATACGAGGGTTACCTCAAATTAGCTCATTTTTTATTCGATCACGTGTTTGGACATGCATTTAACTTTGAATAAGCCCATTTATTTTTCCCTTTTCAAATTCTGTTTTATTTAGTCATGTGATTTTTCTTCAAATTAACCCATTTTTAATTTATAATTTATATCTCGATATCGCGATTTATCGTCGTTAAATGCATGTCCAAACACGTGATCGAATAAAAAATGAGTTAATTTGAGATACCTCTCGTACAAACATACAAAATAACGCTCATAGCGGAAATTAATATCATGACTTGCTCGCATAAGAGAGAAAGAGGAGAACGAATCTCCCAATATACAATATAGTGGGCGCCATTCAAATAATAATGATATTAATTCCCGTTACGTGCGATATCATATCGGTGATATATCATAAACGTGACATATACGGTATATGATAAACCGTATATCAAAACATATATGATGATATGATATATGACATTTAGGTCAAAACCGAATAATGGTTAAATTTGAAGCGAAAGTTATGGTTGTAGGCAGGGCTCCGAGGGACGGCCTTTTTTGCTCGTCCTCGTCCTGTCCTCGTCCAAAAAAGCTTCGGGACCGTCCATCCTCGTCCCAAAATTTTTCAACCCCTGGTTGTAGGTGCAAAACTTCTCATGACGATTCGGAATTTTGAGCAGATATATAACGTGATAGTGTCATGTGACAAAATAGAGACATCATCAACGAATTCCCTGAGTACGAAATACTCCATATAGATGTTCATATTTAGTATCTTAGTAATACAGTTACTATGAAACCAGCTTTTAACTCATGAAGACCCCGGGGACCTTATACATGACCTCGCTTACGCCAATTGAGAGAGAAAAAAACAACACGCGGGTAGTCTAGGCTATTTCATAATCGCGTATTTACGCTTATTCACGTCGAAAGTCATCATTTGATGCTTGATTTCGCTTTTATCTTGAATTAAAGTGAAAATATCCTGTACTTACCTACATATTTGAAGTTTATACAGGAGAAAATATCAAAGAAAAAATGCTTCAGAAATCAGTAATCGACAGGAAATGGATCAAACCCTATTAGAGTATATATTTTCTGCCCATCTTTTGTCGTGACAAAATCCGTCTGAGTGACGTCAATTTCATTCTATTTTATGGTGATTAACGGCCCATCTCGCTAATGTATTCTCGACCAAACTTCAAAGCCAAATTTTGATATTTTACGATTTTTCCCTATCTCTGTTATGCTAAACATGCCATTTTGAAATGGTCAAAACTTATGGAGCGCAAGTTTCCGCAAAATACCATAGGTACCAAATTGATCGATTATCGACTCAGAGTAACCCAGAATTATGTTTTATATTAGTCCTTAACTCCAGGGAACCCCAGGGAAAATCGCTAGAAAAAATCTCAAAACCCGTGAACCGTATTCCCGAAATGTAGCAGATAGGGGTTAAATCATTGCCTGAAACTGTTATCCATAGTTGATGTGTTTTAACATTTTGCATAACTCGAAATCTTGGCAATAGGTGTTCTTTTAATAGTGTCAAAAATTTCGTCAAAATTTGAAATTTTGTAATTGACAGTCCGATTCTCATAACATGCAATTTTATTCTTTCAAAATGAGACTATGAAAAGGACTGTTAGATCCCTAACAAGAATTAATATCATGAATTGCTCACATAAGAGAGAAAAAGGAGGACGACGACTCTAACAATATACAATAAAATAGGCGCCATTCAGATAATCATGATATTAATTCCCGTTAAGGGTGATATTTTCTTTGAAATAAGAAGTAAGGAAATTGTGAACTTTATATTCTCCTTCTAAAAGCGGATTATTCACCTGCTTTATAGGGGGTACAAGACGAGAGTGTACCGCTTTGTCTAGGGTTGAACAACATAAATAATATGAAACCGGTACACTCTGATGTGGTTCAACCCTAGACCAAGCGGTACACTCTAATGTAGTTCAACCCGAGACCAAGTGACACAGTCTCTTCTGGTACCCCCTATATACTTTAATTTACATTAAATACCTGTATATATCTGAATTAACCGGTATTATCAAATTCATTATATTTTGACACTCTCCTGAACATACAATGGTTACTAAAAATTCATTACTCAGAATACGCGTCAGAATAGGCGTCAGAATAGATTCTAGCAGCTGCATATCTCGAGATTGAACATGAAGAATATTGTAGCGAATGCGTTTTCTCACTGAATCTAACGGCATCAAATTATATCTGAATATATGTATTTATACCAGGTGTACGGTACACCGTGTACCTCAAATAAGCTCATTTTTTATTCGATTACGTGTTTGGACATGCATTTAACAGTTGCGCTTTTTTTCTACTCGATGCTCGAACTTTTTTTTGGCACTTTAGTGCCATGACTGGTATAATAAGTATTTCGGTAACAAAAGCGCATCGGAGTCATGTCAAAAAGGTTTAACCTGGACTGAATACTCGACTGAGATTGATAATTCACGTCATTTCCGGTTCACTTCCGGTTAAACTTCGGTTTTTTTTCTTGTCCCAAAAGATGCGCCTTGAGATTTTAGGGGGAATCCTTGGGAACAGTTTTTAGATACGCTATCTAAGATACCATAACCACACGTGAAGATATGGGCGAAATTGACCTCTTTGGCACTAAAGTGCCAAAAAAAAGCGCAACTGTTAATTTTGACTGACTTATAACCATGCATGTACTTCGTGCGGAGTACAAAGAGAACGGGGTACGAAGGGTCTTATACACAAGGGGTACGGATTTTAGCACGGGATACGATCATTTTTGTCAGCACGGAGCACGAGGAGTACGGAGTACGAGGGGTATGAAAGTCCGTATGAGCATTCCTTAATTAGAATCTTGAAAGTTACTTTTGGACAGAGAACGGTTCTGAGAACCATCGATTCTAACATCCACACAGCGTGTTTTTCGGAAACTTTTTCCAGTAAAAAAAACCAGTCTCATGGTATTAATGAAATTTGACTGGAATTGGTTTCCAGAAAACACGCTGAGTGTGCACCTGAATTTCAAATTTTTGGAAAAATTCTGTCGATAGTGCGCGATAATCAATCACGATAAATCTACGATAAACGAGAGAGGAAGGCATAGTTTAAACACAGTTTTTGCAGATACTAAATGAATGAGCTTTACAACATGGAGATTCAAATTTTTCACAATATATACGAGTTTATTACTAGGTGAATATTGATGTTTCCAAGTTCATAGTGGTGTTTCAAAGTTCATAATATTTCCTAAAATATTTCCTAAAATATTTCCTAAAATATTACCTTTCTTACATGTGGGTTTTTTGTCCACAAATGACGCTCCATGAGATTCTCAAAACAAGATTTTAGAGTTCTGGTGATTCTTCATCAGCAAAATCTTCCTTATCGAAATTTTCTGGTACTACCATGGACCGGACCATTTATCTCCGGACCACATAAAATCCGGACCAAAATCTCGGACCACTGTACCAATTCGAACCGGTACAGTTATTAGGTCGGTTCCACTCGACCTTGTTCTGGTATATCCATTTCTCTTTTTATTTTGTATAAATTGAAATTCAATCATAAAAGAGGTTTAACGTAGCCATGTCGGCTAATACGTTCACGTGATTAGAGAAACATTTTTCTGATAAAAATATTAATAAACTTTCCCTCTCAGAGTTTAACTGTTATTATTTTGACCACTTTTAAGCACTTTTAAGACTCTTTT
>SCLD01131486.1:0-24477 GCA_004367895.1 Oikopleura longicauda
GCATGATAATGCTGCAGGGGATAGCAAAGTTTATAAGCTGTAAAACGTGTGGTCAAGACCTCTTCCTACCCATAATCCTGAATGAGATTAAACTAGTACACTATTTTCTTGTACTGTTAAAGTTCGTTTTATAAACTTGTACCTTACAAAGTATGACAGGCATAATTTTTGCTAAAATTAGTGTGTTACGTTCAGGTGACCTTTAAGACCGTATTTTGACCTTCTTGGCTTCTCGTAAACGACACCATAATTCGCCCTAACCATGACAGATTACACAAGTGCGTTGTAACCAAAATCTGTTTGTCTCTCCCCTTTGCTCGCTCGCGTAAATGTTGCTCGTGAATAAATTCCGGATAATAGAATCGAAAATCGCTCTTGACCACGAACTTGGTTCACTTGTTTCTGAAGCGAGAGTCAATTGAATTAATCAGCCTGTCAAAATACAGATTAGACAGCATTATATTTAAGGTTTTCGGTCACGATCTGTCACCTGGCCATAGTAGTACCATATTATTCATTTCGTTTTTATTAAAAACTGAAACGCACTCACTAAGACGTGCACGCCCATAGAACGAACCCTGAAAATGGAGAAAGACCCACGAGACCTGATGGTGTACCATACCGAAGCAGTGCGTGTGTGTGTGTGTGTCCCCCTCCATCTATCTCCACCAACATCCATTTTCTAGAGCGTTCAGATCTGGCCCGTCTGAACTATCGTTCCTTTTTTTTTGAGACTCAAAGTAAAACAAATGAAACTGTTCAACTTGGCTCTAATTGCCTCGTTCAATGATGCCACCAATATAAGAGATGCAAAGAAGTCGACATTGTCGCGAAGAAGCGTGTTTATTGAGAGAGATCATCTGAACTGCTCACACGATCGCGACTATCTGGTGCCGGGCGAACAGCCGAAATCGATTCAGAGCAGTGACTTTATGAACTTTGACAATTTCAACAAGCACGACAGATACTGTAGATGGGCATTGCATACGACAAAAGGGACGCGGGAGCGATATTTAAATTAGTACTTTGTCATCAATTAGTTGTACATTGACTGTCAGACATATTAGTAGCATTGAAACAGCAAATGCAGAACAACTAGTGTAGGTGTGTTGTGTTCAGCAGTAACAAATTCCTGTCGCGCACACGTTGTGGTTATGCCACTTCTATTGAAGTAGTACTCTCTCGTAATTGCCTTTTTTCACAATTTGATTTTGGTCGTCACAAACGTACATATCGAATCCCGAAACCACAGGCGCCCATATCATGCTCGACTTTGACGTGCTCCACGTACCGTGCGGACACAATAATGCTCATGGGTTTTATATTGAAGAAGACGGCCAAACCTCGGTCCCTGTCTGTGGACGGCGTCGCACCTATCGCAAATATTATTCAACAAGTAACAAGCTAACGCTAACATTCTATGCACCCAAAGAGGTACGATTTTTGTGTTATTGAGATTGGTGGTGGTGTGGCTGGCAAAGGGGTTAGAAAGAGAGCGTAATGCATGTGGTATATACAAAACAAGCCGATGTATCCGCTTGAAGTTGAGCTATATGCAGCAATTATATATGGTCACGTCCGACTGCCATGACTAAATCATGGTCAAAATAACTCGTGTCGTTTGATTTTTTTTTCTGTTTCGCGTTGTTCAGTAATGTCAACCATGTTACGAAACATCTTCATTTTTTCGAACCCAAAAACGACCACGAAAACCATAACCTCACCATGGCGTGGATTAGTGTGTCCTCCCGTCTGTTTCACTGTAACAACAGATCCAAAACCAGATTTTAACGCGATTTAGCGAAAAGCGTAATGCCTAATTAGACGATTTCCAAACAGACATTTAGGTGGTCGTGACGTGTGACAGGCTCATCCAAAAAAGGGCTCATCTAAAATCATACTTTTGGCACTATCTTCTTTCGTCAAACCCGCACACACGCGTTCTAGTTTAATCACACGTCAAGATTGCATTCTTTTTAGGCCGAGTTAAAAATAGTAATTTTGAGTTCTAAACAATGCTATGTGTTTGGGACATAGCTCTATACATGCTCTACTTTTGTCCCGTTTGCTTATTAAAAACGTGTCGACAATGCTAATGTTTGAAAGCACGTCAGCCCTTTGACTTCAATCAGTCACAGCTTTTTTACGTTGACCCCTTATTTCAAACATTCAAGGCTTGGACGTCGTGCATGCAGTATTTTTATCCGGGACTCAAAAATCAACTCGATACTTTTAAGGGGGCACGATTTCAAATTCACTACCAATCGGTGCATGATGTACCCGACGACAGCGTAACAATTGAGCACGTCAATCGCGACGTACACTCTCCCGATTCACTCGAAAAAATGGGCATTTTCGTCACTGATCAGACAATGATCTCCCAGGCGCATTTCGTGCCCAGCATCGGCAGCGTCAGCAGCAGTAGTAGTAGCAGCAGTAGCAGCATGTACACGTCGAGCATGCCACGATCACCGCAGAACGGGCGAATTCATCTGCGAAATGGGATGACCCAGAATTTGTATGGGCTCAATCAGGCAGGTGGTGATAAACCGACCCGAGCTTGCGTTTTTAGTAAGCCCGGAACGTTTTTCATCAAACCACTAAAAGGCTGGTACTCAAGCACCTCAAACAAATGTTCTCGATAGTCGCGGCAATTTAATATTGGACACGAATACTGATGCCGCAAATGACGAGCTCTCCTTTTTCGAATCGCTGTGGCGCGAGAGCTGGGTGAAGACAGCAGTGATCATTGTCGGCGGCGTCGTCCTTGCCATTGTCATTGCCCTTGTCTATTATTGCAAAGTGTATGATAATACGAAAAAACGTTCGCGACATCAGTCCGAGAGTCGGGGCGAGCCCCGCGTTCACCGGTTCAGTAGCTAAGCATGATAGAACTGCTACTCACAACTGTAAATCCGTAATCTATCTCCCCTATTTATAAACCTCTTCTTTGTTCACTATTAATCGATCGATCATCGAATAATATGAAAAACTGTGCTAATTGACGTGTCTGATTTGTATGTTGACTGTATAGAAGGATATCCCTTCATTTATTTAATAAATCTGTACTTACGCTTTATTGTGGTCAAAAACTAGCCTTACGCAGCGTTCGATTGCATATAAAATAGGGTTCACTACAAACGACACCGCGTCATTTCATTCTGGGGAAACGCAACGTATGTCGTGGAGGATAGATAACTTGGTGGTACATCATTCCGTGACCGCCGCCTAGGAACTGAACATATCCCGGTCGGTTTTTTGGCGCTTTCTTGTTAGAGACAGCAGAATAAAGCAGCGAACAATACGCATTTGCATTGCGTGCACTCTCTTTGTTTAGATGGGACAGGTTTACGAGGCTAAATATTTGGCCTAGTGGAGTTACCTTGGAACATACTTGACGAATTTGAAAATAATTCAACAGGCTCCCCGTTCGATGCGAACGCAGGCTAGGCGCAACGATGATTTTCTACTAATGGAATTTATGTCGGATTTGTTCTTCTGGTTTTATCGTGAACCTAGTTGACAGTTGCCAAAACAAGCAGCTTGAATTTTCGACTGCTTGGATACTGCACTTTTGCGTGAATACCATTGATAACGAGCTCAACCGTGTATCAAGATTAACTTGTCTTGTTAAAAAGGTATCAGATAAACGAAAGGCGTTATACCCTTCCAGCAGATCGATGTCAAGTTGATGCACGTTGTTTAACATGGTATTAGAATCACGATAAACTATCGATCCATGTCCAGCTCCTTGGGGACGGCGGTTAGGTGTCATGCCATTTCTTATGCATATAAACAAGTTTCACTGAACCACAGCAAAAAATATAATCACTTACTCCACAGTCAAGAGTGGTTCAACCGCGAAAATGAGGTTTGCAAGCAAAAGTTCAGGTTTAAGTACCCCCCTTTCTTTCTTCAAGTGTACACATTCAGGTTTATTTGTCATTATTTTTTTTTTACAGAAAGTCTGGAAAGATGCTTGTTTGAGGCGTCCGATTAAAAAAACACTGATTATTCAGCAGTAAAATGGCAGGTATTTGAATAAGTTACGATGGCTTCACGCTGCTCAAAATGTGTGTGTGTAGATGCTGTGTACTGCGTTGCGTTTCACGTCTGGATTGAGGAACTAGGGCTGTTCACCTTCACACCATGCTGGCAAGACTTTTTCAATTTCTTTCAGCTGTTCGAGCTCAGCCTTGAGCTCATCCTGTTTCTTTCTCAGTTCCGACATGTTGTTTTCGTCTTTGTCACGGGAATTATATGTTTGTTCAACTTGTGAAATATTTCGCCTGAAAAAATATAATCCCGCTTTCCTTGACGAAGTCTACTCTCAATTGATTCCTGTTGCGAGAGTTGAGTCGATTTGAACAGGTTGAATGAATCAAGCAAGGCTTGATATTGCTTCTCGGCGGCCTAGTAAGGATCGCCGTTAGACTAAATGTTAGGCTAAATAGTTTACCGTCAGGTCATCAGCAATCTCAAGCGTTCGACGATCTGTATTGAGTTGGCCGACCAAGTCTTCAAGATTGCGATCAGTCAAGTCTTTTACGAGATTCTTGATTGTTTCCAGCTGCTTCTTGGCTTGTTCAATGTGATCGTTTGCCGTTTGAGCCTTCACTTTGGCTGATTCACTCTCGAATTCGAGTTGCTCGATCTGAAAATTGTTAATTGTAGCATACCATGATTTTTGTGCAAGCCGTTGCTATTTCACTCTAATTGTCAACTATTCGAGACGTACCTCCTTCTCCTTTGTTTCCACCGCATCACGCAGTTCTGAATCCGAGGCTTCTTTAATGCGTTTCTCAACGGCTTCCGTCATCTTGGTGATTTCAAGTTGCAAGTCTTCCGCCTTTTGCAAGTACTCGTTCGCCGTCTGAAAATATTATTTCACAATTTGGCTCTACAACATATGCTTAGTCTTACCACATCGCTGGACGTCGCTCGTTTTTGGGCTTCTTGGGCTTGATTGTTGAACTGTTCGGCTTGTTTTTGAAGGGGGTCAATTTCTTCTTTTAGTTGATTATGTTGATCCTCCGCATCGCGAAGCTGACGTTGCAGACTGTCGAGATCCCGTGTATCTCTAATAATCAATGTTTCTGTCAAGTAATTATTTGAGTACGTACCTGGATGCGTCGGAGCTGTCGCCAAAGTTATCCTTGAAAGAGGATAACTGCTCATAGATGTACTGTGCTTTGTCAAGTAAAATGCGAATGCGATCGTTGTCTTCGCCCGCTTGCTGACTGGCGGCATGAACCATTGCGAGCAGTTTGTCGGCGGCATTGAGCAACGCATGGCCTTCGTCATATCTGTCCTTGGCCTCGTTGTATCTTCGAAAAGTTTTAGGTCAAATGTAACCTTGATCAAGTACTTACGAATCATCAAGCTCGTTGACTTTATCATTGTAGCGATCCTGAAGGTCCAGCAACTTCTGCTCGAGATCACCTGTAATCTCCTTGATGTAGTCAGTTTTGTCCTCCAATGTTTTTCCGTCGCCAAAGAACTCGTCTGCCTCAGAGTTTCCGAGCAGGCGATCCAAATTGGGAATTTGAATTTCTTCAATTGCACTTGCCACTTCAAGGGCACGTTCACTAGCGGCAGCAGCAGCTTTGCGTGCATTGTTTGCGCGTTGTTTTGCCTCATTGATTCGACGAACAGTTGTCTAAATAAATTGTGATAGTTAACGACAACCGACTAATGAGTTTGTGTAATAAACTAACCGTGACATCGTTTGATTGAACTATAGCCAGACGATTCTTCAATGTTTCAAGGAGCTTCAAACTTTCGTCAATTTGTTGTTGAGCGCGGCTGGCAGTTTCTTTGGCTTGTTCAGCTTGTTCTTGAACCTAAAGAACGTTTATTAATCGACCCGCAGACAGCATAAAATACTTACATCTTCGGATTGTTCACGGATTGTGTCAAGCAAATCATCCGACTTCACCGCCAAGGCAGTCAGCTCTTGGTGTCTTGCAGCTTGCTCATTAGCCATCGACTCCGCGTTGTTCAGTTGATCCTGCGTGTCTCTCAAAACATCTTCAATCTGACCCATGCTTTTTTGAAGAGCATGTACGGTGCCTTCAGTAATATCTTGTTTGTCTAAAATTGCGAATTAAGGATACCAAAATCATTTATTTGTAACATACTCTTGGCATTGGCAACACGCGATTCGCATTCATTGAGCTTTGCTTCGAACTCTTTAAGCATACGTTGAACATCGTAGGAATCATGTCCGGCGGCACGGAGGTCCTCAATCATTGCCTGGTAATCATTGACGATTTGCGCCGATTTGTCCTCAAGCAAGCGGCTTTCTTCAATGAGCTCGTTGAGTTCCTTTTCAAATTCGGCATCGGAGATTATTGACGGTTGATTGGCAGTCTCGCGCGCCAAACGTCTCAACCTGTCCAACTCGTCACGATGCTGATTGACGACCATTTGGACCATGTCGTAACAATTGTCACATTTTTTGCATCCGGCCGAAATGTCGAAGTGGTTTTCCGCACAGCTGTTGCACTTGTCGCCAACAACGCCCTCCTTGCATAGACATACGCCATCATTATCGCATTGAGCCATTTTGGAACCAGACTCGTCACAGTTGCATGGCTGACAGCCTTCTTTACTGAGCCCATAGTGACCGGGAAGACACTGGTTACACTGTTGACCATGTACGCCTGAGCGACACTCGCACATACCCATTTGATCACATTGGCCCTGTGTGGAGCCTGTTTTGTCGCAATTACAAGCTGAGCAGCCGTTTGAACCAAATCCATAATGCTCGGGTTCGCACTGATCGCAGCGTTCACCAGTGACACCTGGCTTACATTGACACTGGCCAGTTTGAATATCGCACTCGGTGCCTTCCATCGTACCCGTACTATCGCAATCACACTCCTTGCAACCCTTCCATCCTTGCTCATCGCGTGATGCAATCGGACTGCCCCAGTGGTTTGGTTTGCACTGATCACAGTGGAAGCCCTTCGTGTTGTACAAACACTGCAGACACTCGCCGGTGAGCGAGTCACAGTTGCCATCGAGATCCGGAATAATGTTGCCATTGCACTGACACTTCTGACAGTTAGCAGATGGGCCATTGCGACCCAGCGGATCACCAAAGTAGTCATTCTTGCATTCTTCACAGCGCACACCTTGAGCGCCTTCTGGACAGTCAGTGCAAATGACGGGGAGACCATCGTCAGCTCCAACTGGATTACCGGCACCTTGGATTGGGATAACGGTGCACGACGAGCCATTTGGACAGGGGCATTGTTGACAATCGTCTGCCGTGCCTTGTTGCGCATCACCAAAGAAGCCGTTGGCGCACACTTGACAGTGATCACCATCCGTATTATGCTGGCAAATACAAACGCCGGTTTCCGGATCACATGGATCACGAGGCGAATTGTGATTATTGCAGTCGCACTCGATACAATCGCGGTACAACTGCATCATATCGTGATTGCTGTGATCACGCGTGTATCCGGGGCTGCAGCTCTCCAACGAGTCAGCCTTGTATCGTGGCTCAACGCAGCTTTCGATCCAGGTTGCTTGCTCGGCATTTGGGTTTGACGAGTCATAGGCCAACTCGGCCGTTTCAAGGTTCACATTGTCCAGATATGCGGGGCCGGTATGAATCTTGATCTCAGTAATTGCATTCAGTAGCTCAATAAATTCACGTGATTCAAGTGGCGCACCATGTTCGGGGATAAATTGCTTCTCGTGAAGGGGCAATGAGAACATTTGCTTGTCGGTTGTTTGCTTCAAGTCAATGCGTGAAGTGACCTTGACGAGATCGTTGTATTTGTTAATACCCTTGATACTGACTGAGCCACCGTCAACGGCGTCAATCTCTTCTTTCAATGCCAAGTCAAAGCTAAGTTTTTGATTGTATGAAAAGCGGTTCGGGCCTTGATACGCATCAGGTGCTTCGAAACCGTTTTGTGATGAGATGCGTCCGTTGAGTGGATCGAAGACAACACCTTCACCGCCGGTCAAAGTGCCCCAGCCTTCATCACCTTCGCCAAATGTTGATTTGATGCTCGTTTTGACATAGTTTTCCGAAGCGTGGCAAACGTTTGAATGCTCATAGCAGAAGCATGGCGTACATCCGAAGTCATTCTCCTGTCGTGGTCGCTCAATATCACCGACGTCAGTGATGCCCATGAATCCTGCCTTACATTGATCGCATCGTCGCCCCTCGACATTGTCCTTACACTGGCACTGTCCGGTTAATGCATCGCAACTGTTTGCGTCGCGCGTCCCGCGCAAGTCACAGGCACAGGGCATACATCCGGATCGGTCGAGCCCATAGTATCCGGCCATGCAGGTGTCGCACTTTGAACCCGTTACACCTGGCTGACATGAGCACTGGCCACTGGCCGAGCACTGTGCAGTAGTAGCGCCCTCGGCATGACAAGCACACTCGACACACTCGCCTGTAGCCTCATCCCGATAGTGGTTTGCGGCGCACTCATCGCATTTGGCACCAGACGTGTTGTCGCGACAATCAAGACACCGTCCATGGCCAAGCTCAGCGTCGTAGACACACGCATCCGACTTGCCGTTGCACTCGCACTTTTCACACTCATGCGCATCAGTCGTAGTGGCAAAGGACCATGGTTTATTGTTGTACAAGGGTTGACACTCTTGACAATCGATTCCCTGCGTATTGTGTTCGCACTCGCACGCACCGGTTCTAAAATTGAAAGAGAGATGAGTAATAATCACATCCGGGCATAAATAACGACAGGAAACTGATTGTTCGGTTGAATCGTCATTAAAATTGTTATTAGGAAAAAATCACCGAGTACACTCGTAAATTGATGGGCCATGCCTGTCCAGATGATTTTCTTTATTGGATCGCTGGTTTTACCCAGACGATCCAATTTACCCAGCTTATTTTGGACTCATTTAACACGTACCTTGGGTTACATTGTCGAGCGTGACCATGACATTGACAAAAGGCACCAACCATGATTTGGTTGATGGCATAGAAGTAGCTCTGGAGATCCTCCTTGCGACCATACAATTCATCGCCATACGTATGCATGCGGACAAGTGTAATGCGCAACTTCTCAGCCGTCGAGAACTCGCGCAGCACTTGGCTATTTTCGTAATCATTGTTGCTGGGTCGGCCGGACAAGACGGAGAAGACAACTTCGCCGCCAGTTGATGGTGTAATGCCAGAATGCTTGGCCGAGCACAGCGCTTCGTCTTCACTTTCGGGGTAAGCGATTTCGGATGCCACTTTGCCAAAGTACTGGTGACAGTACTCGGAAAAGTACTGGAAGGGCATCCACTTGCCCTTGTAATATTTTTCAAGCATCATCGCCTGGGGACGGGGTGATTTGAACTGGATGCGAATGTACGCAATGCGATGGTTCTTGTGCATGTCGAGCTCGAGCGTCACATTTCCCGGATATTGGACAGCTTTCTTCGAGGCGTATATGGTTTGCGATTGCCACCAATTCTCATTCGTGTCGTCAGTCAGTGCATCCGTCCCATGTGAATTGCTGCCACCATCACAAGTCGCCCTAGCAGATTTACCGCTGAAAAAGAATTGGTTATTTGGCAGTTTTTAGCTCGAATGAGGCAAGCAGTAAAGAACAATAAAGCGACTTAGTAAGAAGCGGGAGTAATAAGGAGTTACGCATTCGTCGAGCATCCAAGTTAGTTCGTCCGTTCACTTACTTATGTGGGTTTTTGCAATGGTGAAAGTTTTCCATATGACATGAAAATAAAAGGGGTAGAATGAGAGTGAGGTGAACTACACCATGAGCGGGTGAATGTACTTACAAGCTTTTCTGTTCGTTCAAAATATCATAGTAGATTTCAGGACCATTCAAACCGCACGTATTCGAGGCCACAATCAACTTGTGCTTGGCCGGATCCGTCAGTGGTGTCGTACAGAGAATGGCTTTCACGAATTAGGTAAAGAGTCTGTCAAATCGATCTCAATTGACGCGTATCACTAATCATTCCTTCGTTGGTCTCCGAATCGTAGCATGACGCCCTGACATACTCGTCCGATGCCAGCGCCGTCGCCCTATTTTTCTTGCGGTTAATGGGGACTAATTAAAATGGAAACCAAAATGATGGTGCCACCATGTTCGTTTTTTTTTTGTTTGAACAAAATACATTGGCATGTTTGACTTACGTGACCAGCGTTAGTAAACGCATCGTTTCTTATCGTGCTTCGACCCCCGTTTCGGTTACTCTAACCGGTAATCGAATTTCTCAGTCTAAACGTTGTCTTCGTTGATAGTCTCTATTATGTTTGATAGTTTGTGTGTTTCTCTAGTAAGTCACTGGTGAGCCGCGCCCGACACGAGAGTTTGTTGGGAGAGCGATCATTTTATGACATCAATTTTACGGGCTCAAACTTAAATCTGGCGTCTCTGATTGATTCAATACTATTCATATATATCGGATACACCGCATTTAGCCAAGACACACCCGGTCGGCCTAATTGCTGACTGTAACCCCGCAAACTCGTGATAGTGCTCTGTAATTTTCGTAAACTTTTTTGCGGTGTCACACACACGCACACAACGGTCTCTTTGAACCAATACGCTCTACTACCAAGTTATTTGGCCCCATTTAGTTTTTTAGTCAAAAATTAACGAGCGCGAAAAAATATATGATAGTGGGGCCGGCGTAAAATATATAAGTAGCAAATTCGTTGAAATGTTGGATGGCGACCAGATGTGGATGGTTTTTTACCACCACTCTAAAATGAATCACTCATTGTTTGGTCAATGCGAATATGTAATATACTAAATAATGCGCAAATATTGCAATTATCCGCTTCACAACGTTCGTTCATCCGTTCGACGGCTAAGTACACGGGATTAGTTGGGTACGACAGCTGCGGTCTCTACTGGCTCGAATTTAACTGTAAAGTCAGCATTTATCTCTATGTTGTTGATAGTCACGTAATAAACCGGAATTACTTCTCACAAGAGAAAGTTCAAAAGTATAAACAACACACATAGTGTCCGTGACTATAGCGGGCCCGTCTCTTATTCTTCATCTTCTTCTCTAAAGGGCTTCAATTAGGCAAAAGTTGATTCAATTCCAGGTGGATATCGTAAAACTGTGATGTCGGGAGTGTGTGTGTGTAAGTATCCTCATTCACTACATCTAAAGAATGCATTTGTCCTGCCAAAAAGTAAATCCAATAAATTTGGCGCGTCTATTTTCGCATTACAGACTCCCATGTATTTGTCGTGTTATCGTAAACGTAAAAAGTAGTTATCGTTTTTCTCTGTTTCGGATTGTTACACTTCCCGACTTAAAATTCTATTCAAATGACATGGAGCCTGTCAAAATTAGCACTCTGAATCAAATACCATTTTTTCTTCACTCCGCCAGATTTCTTTGTGCCCCTCCATTCAGTGTTACTCACCTCTTCAAATTTGGCCACGGTCTTGAGTACAGATTACGATTCACTTCAATAATGATTTTATTGGTCATTGACAGTTTATAGTGACAATTAACAGGCAGAGAAAGGCACATAAGGTGTGGTATGTATGCAATTAGAAATTCACGAGTGATGGCGGTTTCAGATGAAGAAAAGCGTGTGTATAGTCGACTAAGTCTCAATTAGACATTTGACTATTATAAAAGTGACAAGTAAAGTATTGAGACATTCCTGAGGTCACTCGTCTTCCCACGGCGACGTCGGGGGACTTCTGGCCGTCCTTCGTCCTGGCTGGCCGTCATCGCCTTTTGGAATATCTTCGTGTATTGACACTACCGAGAGCCCGGCAGGCGCAAGCATGTTCTGTCGATCATCGTACACTGATGTTACCACTTCATCCAACTTGAGCATGAATTGGTAATGCGACTGGATGACGATTTGATAGGCATAAGATAATTCATTCAACGCCGAAAATACGACGCCGACCAAATAACGGAACCAAGTGTACAACCACACAAATATGGGCAACGAGCCTGTTCCGCGTCGGACAAACGCAATGTAGATACTTAAACGAAAGACGTTAATTCAACAGAAGAATAATCAGTTCGATCTGGGTCGTTGAAATCTGTTGTGTTGGTTTTGATATGAGACTACGGATAACCCTCGAGGCGGAAAAAAGTTCGATCGAACTGTAATGGTGTCGTTCTTTACTGACATTAAAATCGTGTAAAATAAAGTACTAAAAACGGGGCAACAAAATAATCACTGTCTAAGTGGCAGTACTCCAGATTAAAATGTTTTGACCAGAACATGAACTAACCGATAAATATCACGCAAGAAATTGTGAAACAATTTTGGCGTCGTATTAACCACGAAATAATAAGCTTCACGTGCTTCAGCTGCCAATTGCAAATCGGATCGTGACACTTCAGGCAGCAGGAACATTTGACTGTCGGGTCGGATCGCCCGTTTGACTAATGCATTGATACGAAAGTCAATCTCATACTCCGAGTCACTGTCACTGGACAAGTCGTCCAACTGTTGGGTGAGATCATCATTTAAAATGCCGTTAGAAGCCATATTACAGTTAATCGCGCTAAGTGGATGCGGCGACGTTTTGAATAGAACTGAACATGTTCAACAACTGGACGAAGTGGGCAAATATTCAACAATCTAGAACAATTTTAGTGGCGCCAAGGCCACACCACCGCCAATTTATAATTGAGGAGTCAGTGTGTGTGTGTGTATGTTCCAGGGTGTGTCTGATGTCCGTAACAAATCAATTGTCCACTTCGTTGCCATGCCCTGAGAGGTAAAACAAGGTACGGTGGGGCCTCGCTACTGCTGCTCGCTGTCGCCGATGAACCGGGAGATATATATATCGATTCCACTTCTCAGCCTAATGACGCCATACGACTCTGCTCAATGTGTGCTCTGTGTGCACCTCCCACCACTGTGGAGGAGACAATCGTTCACTTGTTTCGACGCTCGTGATTGGATGGGCGCGACGCAGACTGGTTTTTCGACATTTGCCCCGTTTCGTTCTCTCTCTCTCTCTCTCTCTGTTCAGCAGCAGCTCCTCCGCCTACATTTGAAACGCACGTCTTGAGCCATTCGACTCGTTTTCCACTTTGCCCCCTTTTCTTTCCGCAACCCGTTTTTTCTTTTTTTTTCTTTCAACTCAAGCTTCGGCGAAGAAAATTAACGAATTCACTATCTTCTTCAAGTGAAACTGAATATCGACACTGTGTATCCAAATTAAGAGATACATTTGACGAAACAAAATTAATCAAACGAAAACACACTCCCAACAAGAGAAACATTCCCTGTTTCCGGTATATTCAGGAAGTCGAAGAACGTAATTCGCCTGTGTTAGATTTCAAAAGAGATCTAACCATTTTAATCAATTCAAAGAAGCCTTTACTAAGCGGAAAAAGAATCCACTAAGACACTATGGGTAAGTTCTTTCTTACTTCACTTAGTTCGCCCAGCTCAATCGCTCGTTTTCGTTAGGATTCCGTTACAACAAGAAGATGAACAAGTCGCGTACCGCCTCCTCCTCCCTGAGCTCGGACTGTTGCTCCAGCTCGGACTCGGAGCGCGGGTTCGGCTACTCATCATCAACCGGCTCGGCTATCATGTCGGACACTACTACCAAGTTCGCCGGGGCTCGTTTCACGACGCCACCAATGCCAGACGCAGTTCCCATGCCACCAACGGCATGGCTCTCTACGACACAGAACCAGCTGACGTTCGTCACCAGCGACCTCAAATCAATGCTTCAAATCACAGCCTAAACATACTTTTTGGCTTTTTTATATGAGAAGCCAGACGAAGATGTACTTATTTCATCCTAATCCATTTTATTCGGATAGAATAAGTATCGCTTAGTTTGGTGTGACAACACGAAAAACGTGTTCAAATTCTCATTTTTCTTCAACTTATTTATCAATTGGCCATTGTTTTGTCAATGCTAAACGTTCAGTTTCTTTTTGTAAACTTCGGATCAAGTCTTGACCAATGGCCATTTGATTGAACCTGTCGCCTTGATTATTGTTTAAATATGTAAATCTTGTAGATCTGTCGCACATTTATCGATAGACCGGTTTTGGTCGTTACTCACAGTGTTAGTGTCCGAATCGTATAGATCAGTTACAAAATTGATTGCGGGTGAAACTTTTTTTTTTGGATTCTAAATGTCACCCCCAAACTTTCACATTACTACTTTCACCTAGCCTCTCCACTCTTGTTCAATGTTCCTCCTTCTTGCCCCCATCTAACTGCTGCTTTCAAACACAACATCCCCCCAACACTACACCGATTTCGTCAATCCAGAAAAACTTGGTGCTCAAACGGGACATATCAATAGTGCTGGCGTGCTACCGCTCCCGTTTGAGTTCGACACATTTCACACCATATTACCCCCTCAACACAAAGCACTTTCTTTACAAAGTATCGTTAGTGTCTAAACCTCAGACAACCAAGTTAACCAAGTTTTTCGGTTGAAAATCCACACATAACTCGAGATCCAAGTCGATTACTTGAGCTTGACATTATATATCCGTTACCCACTTCAAAACTGAGTCTGTTAGAAGTCTTTCTAATTCTATATAATTCCACACATTGGCCTGTAGTTTCGCTCCTTAATTACCGAAACCTTAAACAAAGTACTACTGCCGTGTTCGTTGATAACGATTGGTCTTTTATGAGTGTGACACCTTCTGTAATTATTAAATGGATTTAGGATGTGATCAAGCCTACTTGAGACGTCCCTTATCTCTAATAATGTCCGCTCCAATATAGAGCCCGTTTTTTCAACAGCGCAAGTCAAATGCATTCATGCACACTTTAAACACTTCAAACTTAACAACCTTCAGTGAAGTGTTGTTTTTGTTTGTTAGCCCAGTGTTTGTCATTGAATGCTTGAATCAAACAATGCATATATCTTTACATAAATTATCATCACGCACTACCCAAAACACTTTTTAAAGTAACGTTACTCGTCCTGCCATCAGCAAAATGCTTCGTTGTTTCAACGAACAGGGCGAATAACTCACAGCCTTGCCAAACACGATACTTGAATGTAAGTTGGATGGCTCCATTTCTATTTTTTATGTCGCCGCATTGTTTTGCCATTTGGCTCCATACTTTGGCAACACACTTGTTGATTTGGTTAAACACCATCCACTTCTTCAACCAAAGGCTTTCATGTTTTCTTTTTTTTCGTTAATTTTAAACTTGTAAAATTGACAGGTCGACTCGATTACTTTGGGGGCACTACTCAATGAGCCTTCCCATCTCGAGTTGATCTTATCTTCCCTATTATCTAACCCTGATTTCAACCCACCTACGCATTGGAGCAGCCGCGCAAAGACTCACGTGATAGTGTCGCAAAAACTTCAACACAATTTAACCTACGCACTTTGGCACTACGCAAAATTTTATTGAGTCACATTTTACACTTGATTCTGTAGCACTAAGTTATTTTCGTCATTTGACAACTGGCACCATGAAGCACGCACCATGAAGGAGTGACGAGGTGCTTCGCCCTGAAAATATTTAAAATGTCAGCCATCGGTCGGCCAAATTTGTTTATTCAGCTAGCTAATTATAGTCTGATAAGTTGACAAACAGTATTAATCCCTCATTCCTTACTCAAACTTCCCCCCCCCCATTTACATTTAACAGTTATCCAACTCATTTCAACATTGCGGCGCCATTTTGTCATGTTCAAAGCTTTGTCGAAAGTCCTTGAACTGAATCAGAATGGTGTCATTTCCATTTTATACCTTTATTACTATACTGTTGTTGAATTATCAGAGTCGGCCAATGTGTTCGACAGACATGTTATCATGACATTTAGCCAGGATGATGCACGAAAATACTAGTTCACCTACAAATCAAATCGGGAGGGAATATTCGCAGCGAGTGACACACACACACACACACTCATTCGCGACACAACCATTAGCTACTTTTGGGAACATATAACGGTTTTATTCATCATCAACATAAACTCAAATTCAATAAGGAGCAGGCTGCTTCACATAGCACCAGCATTCGCGCAAAGTGTAAAACGAGCAAGTGCTGGTGTTATTCGCAATGTCAACCCCAGACCAGAGAAATATCAACCTTTGCCCTTTGCTTATATCCCTTATATTTTCCACACCCTAACCCATGCCCAAAACACCTAACCCCGTTAAACATAAACTGACCCCCTACCATTACTTTTTTGACGCGCTATTATATTATTTGTTCGCAATTTTCGAATCTAAAGCTTTTCAACAACAACAACAAAAACTGTGGCTCCCTCCTTTAAATCTTAATTGAAAGCCACCCCTGGAATATCACGCCCCTTCGTTTTTGAGTCAACCGACAATTTCGGTATCTTAAACGTGGTGCACAATCCCGGCACAATCCCTGATAATACAATCACATTGAGTCGACACACCATTATATCGTGAGTCCGTGCGCGTCGTCGCATTAACGTCTGCGCGTGATAAATATTAGCCGGGTCGTTCGTGTTCAATTGGATTAGAGCCATTTTAATCAAATTAAACACGATAAACGCGCGCTACTACTTGCTGTACACCTTCCAATAATATGTAAAAATCAATGAACCATGCCCTATACAAGCATCGAAAAACCTGAGATTGATTTCGCAACTTCGACGGCTTTGTCCGAAGTTCGAATTCAAAATAATGGTCAATTGATGATCACACATCAATGCGTGTCGTATTTTCCACAGTACCGACATTCGAGTGATAATGACTTAGAAAGAGTGACTTTGTTCAATTGTACACTCTTTCGTTTCTACCTCCAAAAGTGAATCTTCAAAAACACTTTCCATTTTGAGTCACCAAATTGATAGGTTACAAATCGAGCCCTTCCTGTTCTATCCCGATGTACTGATACTTGACCATTTTACCACCAGGTTCAAACACATCCATCGGGCTCTGCTAGTCGGATCGAATGTAACTTGTCAGTTAGCTTGCTCAATTCTCCCCCAAAAATACCCTAACCAACTTTACGACTGAGAACAGTACTTGACTGTTTTGTCAATTTTCAGCGACACTTATTTGAGTTTGTCATTTTTGACAGTTCAGAAAAAGGGTCCAAACTGCGGTGTTAGCTTTTTCAACTCTATCCCCAATCCCATCTGATTCCCCTATTGTCGTCCACTGTTATCAATCAATCTCCCCAATCTCTCGGCTCTCCCAATTATTTTCTCACCTCTGCATAGTTCTAGTAGGTTATAAATGTTACTTTACTTTGGCCCCCTTCCAAATTTATGAGAAAATAAATCGATTCAGTAGTTTACTTGTTAATGTGTTTCATTATTCAGTGTTTGAAGTGAAGTTAGCTCGTCTAGTCGGCAACAATGAAATGTCACAGTAATGCCAGGGCGTAATTATGGTATCCATGGGGCATATCCGGCGTCGTGTCACCCCAAAAACAGAGAAGCCTCGCTAGGAGTAGTTAGTTGCAGGATGGATGTTAGTGAGGATAAGGGCGAGGCGATTGCACAGTCCCTGGTACTTGTCAAGGAGCAAGTCGAAAATTTGAAGCAGTTGGTCGAGGCGGCGTTAATTGAGAATCATCAGTTACGATTACGAAAAGACATACTAGAGAGCTATTTGGTCCATCGTAATATGGATCCACAAACTTCTTCAGATGTGTGACGAATAAAATAAAACTTAATATAACAAACAAAATTGTGTTCTTTGGTTAGTATTTTTAGTTTAAATACATGTCGTACCTTATTTTTTGTAGTAGTATAAACTACGGTGAAGTACCAAAAACTAATGTACATTGTTCAATGTCGTTTTTGTATTTCCATTGCATTTAACGAAATAAAAAGGATCAAAATCGAAATACGGTATTAATTCAAATTTAAAACTTGGCCGCAAATCGACACATTAGTGACGTGCAAGAATGTCGACGAGTAGTTTTGACTGTATTTCGTCTATCACTGACGTCTATAAATTATTACACGGTGTGGCGTATATATTAAAGAGCACGGCTTCTTGACTATTTTAGTGAGATTGACATGAACAAGCTTTTAATATTCTTTTTATCACTTTCTAGTGCTTTAATGAAGAGCCAAATCAATAAAGGGGATTGGCCTACAATAGTACTGGACCCAACGTCAAAGACCTTGCTTTCGGATTTAGTGCGACTCGAAGAGGAGCTGACCAGGCTGGCGTGTGTTTTCGGTGATAAACTGTGCATGGCGCATGGAGTTTATAAATGAATGTGCATCAGTGATGCAGTATCACTAATATAATACAAATACTGCAATAAATACTATTAGTTTCGTTTGCAATCACTTCGTCTCTTAATTTTTTAACCAGGCGGTAGTCAGCTTTTTATCAAATAAAAACCGATAAAGTGTCAATGAATTGTCTTTGTATTTCTAGTTATCGTAAAATGAAGCTTGATTCAACCTGTCACCATTAATCATATTGCTCATGCCGTCGACGGCATTCGACATGCTGTCCATTGCCGAGTTCACGCGCGAGTCGAAATCGAAGTAGCCGCTCCATGCGGCTGAATAGAAGTTGTTGAAATAGTTTGAAATTGAAATAAACGACTCACATGTAAAAATGAAACAGGCAATAGCATTGCGAATCGCATAAACGAGGCACATTTCGCGGAGGAAACCTTTTCGGAACAGTTGTATCGAGGCGACGAATAGACAAAAGGTGAACAGCCCATTAAGAATGCACATGCAGGCAAAAGCACCCCGCGTTCCATCATAATCGGTGAAGGGCACACTGTCCTCATGGAAGCCGGAACGGCCCAGGCAACCGGACATAAACTTTAATTAAATTCATTGTTAAAATTAATGTCGATTAGCGACGACGCGTTTATTACCTCGAACAGGGCGTCAATTGTCATTGCCAGGCCAATAAACGCGGCAAAACGGCGGATCTTTGAGACAAATTGCTCTTCTGAGTAATGCAGCATCTGAACATTTATATGATCGATCGGGTGATGACAGCACATGGGGATCAATAACGATGTCGAAAAGACAAAACCAACCTTTTGTTCTGCTGGCGCCCCTTGATACTTAATTGGTAAGAAAAACTCGAGGAATTCGGTGGCGACGTCCATGCCACGGACTTATAACGATGTTGACGTCGTGTACTTCGTCAAAAACAATGAAATAAAAAATGATGGACAACACCTGGCACCTAGAGCGCGCGAGCCGAAGACAACGGGCCCGTAAATGGCAATGACAATTGCAAAGCCAATCGTCACCACTGCAATGGTGAGTTGCCAGCATGCCGAGACGTACTAAAGATTTCTCTTGTTCCACAATCAAAACGGATAAAACTCACCAGCGCATGTCGTAGCTCGGCACTGAAGGGGTCAATCATCATTGCACTCGTCGTTGTGGCCAGGAGCTGCTCTGTAATTGACTCTGTCAAGTGAGCTCTCACTTTTGGACTCTCGTGTGTGTTCTACAACTTTTGAAGAAGGGGCGAAAGAATTCGCGCGCGCGCGTGCTACAGACAGTCAGTCTGGAAAAGCTCAGTCCTTGTGTCGTCATATTCAACGCGGTGGCAATGGTCGTGGCATTGAGATTGGCTGTCACTTCCATCATGGATCAGATCGGTGTCATGAGTAAAATGGAAAAAAGGTGAACGTACTAGTATGATCCGCTTAACTTCAATCACGTCGGGCACTACACTGGTCATGTTTTCTCTTGCAATAGTCGCCGCCACTGTCACCGGCACTTCTGTCGAACTAATCGCAATCTCGCTCACCACCGTTGTTGTCAAATTGACGAGTTCAGTAAAGTTAGACGTGCCTGAGGACTCGGCAAGAGTGGTAACCTCAGTCTGATTATCCATTTTCTCTTTTTTACGACTTTTATTCTGTCAATCAAAGCTGATGCGGAACACCTGAACAGAGTGACTGAGATTCAGGTACTACTCGCTACACTCAAATTCCTATCGAGTTATGCGGCCGTGCATTTGCGCTTTGATACTAGCACAAAGAGAAAATAAAGGGAGGGAGATGAAGGGGGACAAAGGTTACGTGAACGACAGTGCGAGAGCGAGTGCGCTTCGCTTGTCTGTGCAAGAAATAGCAAACTCTGCTCGCAGTGAACTTTCATCGACAACTAAGTTCCTAGTCACTAGAAATGAAATACTACAAGCTAAGTATCTACATATAAAGCTTATTTTATGAATCGAGCGATTCCCGTACAATCAATTTTATTACCTTTATTGAACAATCCGCTGCTCTATCCCGTTGTTTCTTCGAAATTAATTTCTACCCCTATCTCTAACCCTAATGTTGATAAATAGAATTGAGCCTCACACTGGCCACAAGTGAAAAAATCTTTTTCTTCAAGAAGCTTGTTTACTTAGGTATTGGAAATAGTGTTCGATCGACGTCAATATAGTATTTCTATCTCTGAGTAAGTTTATTTATGCTGCAGTGTAAAACAGGCTTGATTGTTTGGGGTTGTTGCTGATTATTTTCGGATGTCGAGTCCAGTAGCTGCTTGATTGAAATGTTAGTTAAACGTCAACTCGATTGTCTCCTTCTTCACCCAGTCATTGTAACGGGCGCCCGTTTTGATTGAAGCAGCTTCTTGGGTGATTTCGACCCACTCGAGGTGCCAATCATCGTGAGTGATCGTTTTCCGTTTGCTGCGTCATGGAGATAGTTATTTCTGATGCTGAAAAAGGCCATACACTAAATTAACAATCTCCGATGCCTGATAGTAGCGTGTGTAATACGTCCGACTGCCTTGGCCGGGACACGGAAAGTGTCCGTGTTACCACGTTCAAAGTCGTTTCGACCGCTCTTGTCAAGCAGAAATTCGCCCGTCTCCATCAACTTCTCAGTTTTGACGCCATCGCGCTCAACAGTGGTCACACCTTTGATGTTCATATAGACATCATTATCAGTGCCAGCGTAGAGTTTGTCCGTTGTTTTTATGCGAATCGAGTAAATTTCAAACTCTTAATTTTTTGTTATAAACTTCAGTCTGAAAAAAACTCATACCGTTAGCAAAAGTCAGATACGTGGCGCCCTTCTTGACATTGTCAAATTTGAAGTTTTCACAGAAAACAAAATTGAAGTAGTTGCCGGTGAAACAATCGGTGAGGCTGATCCGTTCCAGCATCCAGTCCGACATGAAACCGGTACCATCATGCTTGATCTCCATCTTCTTCAAGTCATCCAAGTTGACCTTTTCGCGTAATCCGCGAAACGTGATCTCGTTCATACAACCGCGTTGCATCACGGTACCCTAATGAATGATTGATAAACTATTACGGAAATGTCATAATTACCTGCTTCTGTCGAAAGACGAACGGCGCTCCGCAATTTTTGCCATTTATATCGTACAGCATGCACTTTACTTTGGCGTCAGTTCCGGCACCCAGTTTGTTTGCCGTCCATACATAGCCTGAAATGATTCAATAGTTGTATGCGATTAGCTTTTAAATGGTTACCTTTATAGAGATCAACGAGTTCCTGTTTCACTTCCACTTGTGGTTGTTTCACTTCGGGTCGCTTGTTTGCTTCACGTAGCACAGGCGTTTTGTTTTTAATCACTTGATTGAAGTAGAAAATGTCGACCTGGCCATTGTAACGTACAGTAATTGTCTCCAACTCCCAGTCGTCCTCTGTCAAGCCCGTTTTTACCACTTGACACGTCAACAACTTTTCAAATTCGACAGCCGGATACTGGTAGCGGCAAGTTTGCCCCCGTTCATGATCATTTCGATTCGACGCATCCAGTGTTAACATCCCAGTGTCGATAGTATGACCTCGTGTGGCACCGGTCAGATTCAACGAAACCGTATTATCGGTGCCAGCCCACATTTTATCAGCAGTCTTTACCTCAATATCATACTCGGTGAAGCGATTGGCAATTGCCTTGTACTTTTCACCGCTCTTTATCGCAACGAACTTGTTGTCCTGGATGAACATAAATGTGTACGATTTGCTGGTGCGCTGGTCAATCAGCTTGATTGAATGTGGTTGCCAGTCGGGCGCAACACCGCCGCCATTGTGCCAAATTTCAATATGATCGAGCTCGCCGAGCCCTTCGTATGGACCATAGAAATCAACTAGTCGTGTCTTGCCGGCAATGAACTCCTCGCCAACGGCGGCTTTAACATCATCGTGGAGTGAGTTGAGTCGAAATGGCGAATTGGTTGCGCGACCGAACTTATCGTGCAGAGTACAGTAGACAATTGCATTCGTCCCGGCGAAGTTTGTCTTTCGCGTTGCAATTTCGGCTTTGTAAAGACATTCGACGGTACATGGGGTTAACGAGACAGTTGATGCCGTACTGATTCGGCGTTGGTGTTGTTGCGTCTTGAATACTTCGCGGAGAATGTGGCCATTGTCTTGCTAAATACCACATTTGACTACTACTAATCGGTGACTACTCCTACCTTTGTTGCCACTTCCACTTTTTCCAATGTCCATTCACCAGCATCGCGTTCGAACTTCAGCTGTAATTCGCTTATTTCACCAATTGAAATGGCATTGATGATTGATTCCTTTGTCGGATCAAATCGTCGGAACCGCGTCTGTCCCATTGACCCAATAATGTTGATCATTGGCGACGCGTCGATCGCGCCAGCAACGCAACTAATCGTGTATGCCGTTTGCCCTTGAGTGACTGTCGCCGAGCGTTCAGTTACTTCGCCACTAGCGAGCTTCTCTTGAACGTCAAAGAAGAGAGGTGTTGATTGTTCGTGTTGAAGGCGAATTGACTCGAGATGCAACTCATCGACACCATCATGCCAAACTTGAATTTTATGGACGGTGGTGAACTCGGCGGGGAGCAAGAACGAGAACTTGTCCTTGGAGCATGGATCGAATGCATTCGGCTGTTGCGCGGTGCCAAATTTTACGATTGGTGTCTTTTTGTAAGCACTATCCGTCACTATTAGGCAGAGTTGGACGGATGTTCAAGATATACAATATATTTGAGTATGCCAAACCCTGCAGACCTTGAAGGTAAACACTACCCCGATTGCCGCTGAACGCATCATGCCCAGTGCGGAAAATAACGTTCCATTCGCTCGACATTCTTAACAGTTGTTTCTCTTCCAACAAATAAAATAGAACACAGCAATATATATCATTTACGGCTCAGTTCACAATTGACAATAGCGGAAGTTTGAGTTGAATGGAATTTTAAAACAGGAGCTCTAACAAGTTGCGCAGGCGCACCAGGCGAGTGTACAGAACAATAGAACTTGATAATTTCTCAAGAATGATCTGAGATAAAAGAAATCGTGGGGGTCAATATGAATAAACACGCCATTCATACTGTTTTACGATTGTTTGCTCAGTTTTAGCTTGTAAGCTACTCTCTTATCTTTATATATGATGGCGTAGTCTGAGCACATTCCGAACCAACTGCTTATAGACTGTAAGCCTGCGGGGCGTGTTATTTGATCATTTACTTCAATATAGACATGAAATCAGAACGACGCACCTGTTGCTCCAGAAATGCTTTAGAAAAACCATTAAACTTTTTTAAGCATAAAACATTTACTACTATTTTTTATTTCAAATGTCAGCCATCATATCAACGGGTTTCTCGTTTTCGATTTGTTTCTTTTGCATCTCTTCCATTTCAATCACTTTCTCGCGTAATTCATCAATTTCCTCGCGTCGTATCTCTTGCAACTCGCGTTTGTGACACTTGTGGAGCCTAATGGGCGTCTCAGTAAAATAGTGAGAGAGAGCGTCACTGGACTCACCATCCAACTGCCGATATGAATAATAGAATAACAACACACAGGGCAAGGACTGTGACGGCAATGAAGTTGACCTTATTTTGTGACTTCATTTGGTTCAACTGGTTAATGTGTTTCATATTTGGCGCGGTTAAGGGTGCACACAAGGGTTGACCGTCTAACACCGAGTCATCTGCGGATAAACACATGATCGAACCGCACTGATCGTCATGCTGGACTGATTGAACAAATATGTCGCTTCCGTTGGTTTTTATCATTGAGCCACGATCACTAATGCGAGTTATGCCGGACGTGGCGGTCACGTTTGCAATAGGTTCATCGGTTCCGTTCAGGTAGCGAAACACTTGATAATTAGTTTGCATAAAGTATACATAAATCGGTCACTTACCTACTAAACTGAAAAACTCGTTGCACTGTAGTGAAATTTCTTGAGACATTTTTACTCTTGCGCTGGGAGGTAATAAGTTCAAAAAAATGACAATGATGTTTTTAATCACAGTGCATCAATTTTATACTAGCTTTTCATTAAGATGACGGCCGCTAAAGTTATAAAAGATGTTATTTTGAACGATCGTTCTAATAAGTAGTTCAGCAGGGCACATAAGTTTCAAGTCTTCATAACTTGTGGCTTTTTGTGAACATGTGTACAGTAATTTATTTACAATGTTGACTCATTGGTAGACACGACAAACACGTGGATTTTAACTTTACTGAATTTGTAAATGTTGGGAGAGACGAGTTTAACAAAGTTGCTGAGCCAGGTTGAGCCAGTTTTGGTGGACGGCATCTACGTCTTTGCCGTTGCCAATGTCGATG
>SCLD01131596.1:0-24457 GCA_004367895.1 Oikopleura longicauda
TATATTATATATATATATACTATTGAAAACTAACCCATGAAACGCACGCTTATAATGCCCTTTCGCTTATCCAGAACCTTCCACTTGCCGCAGTGAGTGTCCGATGCAAGGTCAACGTGAAAGTCACTTTTCATGATTGGATCCAAGGAGTCCGACATGTCAATATTCAACTCGTACGCCTTCCCAACCGTCAACATGCGGCCGGTAATGCGATGGCTCAGTATATGACATGATTTTGCCCTTAAATAATTAATAAAACAAATTAACAATTACTAATCAAACCTTGAGTGTACAAAAATACCACCACATATTACAATTTTATCTTTCGTCTGTCGTGACGTCGCATCAAAACGCAACTTCGGTAAATTATCATCTGTATATAAATCGTCATTTTTCTTATCGAGTGTCGTCAAGCGCGTGGTGATGTGGTCCATCATTGATAGCATGAAACTGCCCTCCATTTTTGATGCGACACGACTTAAAATGTGATGGGAATTGAACGTCACTACTTCAATTTCGTTATTAAACAAGAACCTTATGTCCAATGCGTTCTCCGTTTCATTCTCGAGCATTTCAATATCAGCAATTGTCTCCTCAATCGCCCGTAATTTCTGGGCGCGGTTTTCATGAACGCGTTGGACAAGTGTTTCACTGTGACGCTGGATCTGTTCAATATATGACTGTGTGAAGGCGTGAACTTCGTCGACCAGACGCTGGGCTTCACTGTTGGTTTCGGCCTTTTTGTCACGGATGTCTTCGAGATAGTCTAAAACACTTCATATCATATTTAACACTTCATTAATTTCTATTTAATTGTTTCGTTTAGATAACAGCACTAGTTGACGTCAATTGTCAAAAAATCACTTACCATTTAAGCTCATCATTTTCTGTTCCGACTCGTCAATCTTCTCGGCGAACTCACTCCTGAACTCGGCCTCGACATCGGCAATGAAATTGCAGCTGCAACCTCGATGAATTGAAATGGCACAATCGCGACAGGCGAGCATTTCGCAATTGTCACAGAAAAGCGAGACACGCTCATCGGGATGTGTCTTGCAGTAGATCGGCTGCAGGTCGAGACACTCGATTTCGTGCTTGGCGGTGAAGATTTGGCGTTTGTGAGAGCGCGTGCAAAATGCGCACATTGACGCGGAACACTCGACACAGTATGATTCGGGTTGATCGGCTGATGAACACATGTCGCAGGATGCACTGAAGTGAATTTGTCAGTACATATGCCGCTAGGAGAAGCAATTAGTTGACCCATAGAATGACCGCGTCAATGGTAGTAAATTGAATTTGGCTTATGGAACAGGCATCACACTTCTTTGATTTATTTTCCCGTTACAACAATGCTCAACTGTTACCAAGCTTTTCAGTTCGGCCTTATTTGATTAACGGTTCGTGCTTGAACAACGAGAACTGTTTCTTTTATCCATTGTTTGCCACACAGTAACCTATGCATTTTTACTGTTTCGGCCAAAAACACGATACATCCGCTACTTTTATAGACCTCTTACTGGGCAATTAGCGGTTTGCCGGTTGATTTATCGGCATGTCATGGCGGCTGCATGATATTAGCTGCCAAAGTGATCGTAATTATGGGGTCTGAACTCACAACAATGGCGTAGAGTTTTTAAATTCAATTTACACAGAGCCTAGTTATAGTAGTTATATCTCGGATTATGTACTTCCTATTGAGATGATGAATTATCGGATGATCTCCTTTGAATAGGTCAATAGGGCCATAAACTACTGTACTCGGTACATGTTGTACCGGCTATGACACTTAATCCAGTCACTATATACTGTTTCTGTTAGGTAGTTCAAAAAACATTCAAATAGAACACGAAGACAAAATTCCTCAAGGGCAAAACTTCAATTTGATTTTTATCGTCAATTTTGGATTGTTTCAAGATCGTCATTTCAAGACTTACCTCAATGATCGCGTAGAATTTGCCGCACGCGTATAATCCAATGGCAATGTCATCACATCGGCGCAATGGGTCATCTCACCGCATGCAATGCATTGGACCCGTCCGCCTTCACTCCGTATTTTGGCGGCGAGACACTCTTCACAGAAGGAGCATAAACATGCTAACATTCGTGCATTTTTGAGCCGCTCCGAACACATGCCACATGTGTCGTTTTTATTCTTTTTTGATTGCGATTTTAAAAAGTGTTCATTTTCCAGTACAAAAAAGTAAGCCAAAGCGCAACTGTGCCTGGGATTCGGTGCCAGAACCAAACGAATCTTTCGAGCCCTTCTTCGTATTCACCTGGGTCGACATAATTTTCTCTATTATTTTTTTTATCTCGACACACGCGTTGATTTTGAAAAAAACGGCGTGTTTTTTCCTCGATTTTCGAGGGCGGTGATAAAGGTCCGGATCGGCGAAGCGCGCGCGCGCGTATGTGTGTAAAGTGTGTTTAGAGTTGAGTGCTGGATAGTAGATGAATAAGTTATAATTTTCGACGTTTTATTGTAGGTTGATTTGTTGGACTCTTTGTGTTGAAATCAACTCTTTTGTTCTCTCTTCAACAAGAAGTACTGGTCACTCACTCCGCATTCTTCTTGTCTATAATCCACTTTCACTTTCAACCCATTTTGAGTCAAACGAAATGAACTCGAAAATAGGCGTTAATAGTATGCGCGGGATAATCCCTCACTCTCCCTAACTACTATTTTCAAGCGTGTCTATGCGTGTGTGTGTTGTTGAAAACAAAAGATTTTTTGTGGTCGAGTGACTCAAGTAGGAGTATTTTTTCTCTCTCTCTGTCCGTGTTGCTTGACTTGAGTCATAATTGTTTTTTTGTTTCATTGGGCCATGTAATAAAATAAAACATCGGTATGAAATGAGCCTAATTGTTTCATGTTTATTTCGCCGAAGACACACTAGTAGTGTGACACCACTTTTTGGCGCTGCGTTTGTAGTTGAACCAGATGGCACCAATGAGAATGATGGTGATGCCAGTTAGCGCGCCATAAAAGCAGAGCTGCAGAACGGCATCTTATTAAGGTGATTAGTATAGCCATTAAAAAATTACTGTTTATACCTTCAGACATAGTCCAGTCAAAACGCTCACTCGGCGCCAGTCGATCACACGGCAGACAATCGTCATCCCAAACTTCGTTGGATTCTCTTGACGAGCTTCCGTTTGCGCTCGGATAACGTTGGATGCGCGAAGATGCTGTTATTTAAATGTGACAATTACACTCATACTTTGCCATAAGAGTCTTTTATCAAGCGTAAACTTAAATTGACACTGTTTGATTGTATTCACTAACATCACGTCTCGTATGGCAAAGTTTGAGTGTAGAACCAGTTTGTGTAGTCCAAACAAGGTGGGTAAAAAGTATTTAGCTCAAGCAAGCGGCTTGTCTGGACTACACACAAAACGAATGCACAATCTTTCCTATGTCATCGTCATTGTCATAACAGTCATCATTACCAAATGTAGAGAACAGCCCCAGCTTTTGTTTATTGATTCGATGATTGAAAACCTCGGACACGAAACCCTTGCCCCGCACCAGTACAACGCCTTCGTCAACGATAATGTTCAGCCTCACAATTTCATTTAAAAATTGATCACGCTCAACGATGCTTGACAGTGACGCGTCTCCATAGTATTGAACAGTGTGACCTGTGTGATCCGTCTGAAGCTCCATCTTGAGCCACGGCGTAGAATTGCCTTGCATTTTGATTGTTAGTTCAGGGAAATCGTATGATGGTTTCTTGCCACTGCTCAGTATGATTTTGTGGTCTTGCTCCGGATGTAAGACTGTCACTGGCAACACAGCCAAATCACTTATGTTGAGGTTGACGATTTCTTTTCGGGGGCAGACATGAGACAATAACAATGGCATATTACTTGTCGTCGTTGATGGCATTTTGGGTGTTGTCGTTTTTACCAGTTTATGATGATATGGCTTCTCTGACAATATCCACCAGTCGTCATCAATGATTTCGACTTTTACTTCATTCAACTTGTAAAAATATTCGTAATTATAGTGGATATATTAATAAAATATACACCCTACCTCGATCGGAATAATATCGATTGTGAAATAAAGACATGTTTCAGGAGACTCCGTCCACACCTTCACGTTTCCCTTATCTATTGCTATGTTAAATCCATCGACAAAATTGCCAAAATCGCCATGAGTTTCAGCATAAAAACATTTTAAGTCTTCTGAGTAGCATTGAAATCTGGGTGAAAACACGTCAAATTTCTTGTACCATCCTTGACTGATTATTTCCACAAACTTGGGGCTGTTGGGTAGTGTTTTACCCTCATGTCCGATATAAGTGAGATTGGTCTGGGAAACATAAACTTCCAATTTATGTTTCACTTTTGTTGCCAGTGATGAATTTGGAAATACTTCCATATACGGCGTGAATGCAAAGTAGAATTGAGAGCCTGATTGAGTGGTCAGAAGAAGTTTGAAGAATCTGTCATGTTGTACGGAAAACATTGTTGAGGAAGTAGGACGGCCTGGCTTAATTGACAGAAGGTTATCGCCGTTCACGATAAATTTTCCTTGATTAATGTATCTTGGGGTGTTGGAGCGAACAGTCCAGTTTGTGACACCAGTAGTGGTCGTTGAGCTTGGTGTCGAAAGGGAGACGACAGATTCCGTTGGTGTCATTGATGTCCATGAAGTTGACATCGTCGACCCAGTTGTCGACCCTTGGGTCGATTCATACGTCACCGTTGTCTCACTTTGCAGTGTCTCTGGTCTCCCTAGGCCGTCTGTACCGTGTAAAAACGGTAGAACGAGAACAACGAGCATCATTTGTCCCTTGAATACTGCTGCACTGAGAGTGCTTGTCGAGAAATTTAATATCGATGTCGAGTTCATTCAAGCGTTGTGAACAGCGACGTAGTACTGAAACAATTATCTCTGTTTACCGATGCTCAGACTGACACAGTAAAAACTCGACAAATCAACCTTGAACTGACAAAAGAATACATAATCATTCATGATGAGCTCCTTCCTCATAGTTGTTTAAGTCGACTCTCTTAGTAACGAAATGGCCAAGACCGTGTACATGTGAGAGTAAAAACCAAATCAGAGCATAATGACGACTTATTCAATATAGAGTACTAGCCTTATTGCTGTTATTCGGAGTTGCCCATCTGATCCTTGCCGTCTTCCTCAGCAGTGATCCAATGACGTTGCGCGAGCAACTGGGCCTGGTGTGTTACTGCTTTGCGTTTAGTGTGATAACGTTCATCGCAACATGCTGTATTTTTGGTTTCGTCAAAACGAGCGCGGTGGCAGGTATAATCAGAAGTGATGAAGTAGAATCAACGTAGTCAGTGTGTGTGTATGCCACTGCGACCCTATTTATAGCATTACATCTATCTAGTTGACGCGGGCTACGACTCATCATTAGCAACGTCCACAACGTCCAATGTGCTAACAGCAACTGTAATGAGTGGTTAGTCAAAACAAATACTTTTTCATTTATAAATTACGATTCAATACACAAGTATTACCGGCAGCAGCAGTAACAGTGGATGTCGATGCGTTCATGGACGAACCGCCAAGCTATCGCGATGTAATGGATCAAACTTAATTTTATCAAATTCCAATGAACTTTCCTTTTCCAATAACGCCTTCGCCATTCAAGATGTTTAATCCGCATTCAATTATAAATGAGGGTCTTTTTAATTGAAACAAAATCCCGATCACCCAGATCAATCACTTCTTTTCGATCGTCGTCGTCAGCGGATTAATCAAATCCATCTTGTTTCGAAACTTGAACACCACTCCCACCATTACCTTCATCGGTGGGGGCGTGTGTGTGTGTGTGTGTGTGGTTCAAGTAAGTAAGTTGTCAGAATGGCACACGTGTATCGATGCAAATTTGACACTTGGCCGTCTTCTGTCATACCCTACACCCGAACAGATGCACGTATGCCGATGATAACTGCTATTTTGATCATAAACCCAAAAATATGAATTTTAGCCTACTACCAAGGAGTTCCACTTTACCACTCGCGTTCTTATCTGGCTCCCACTTTTACATGAAACTGTAAACATGCAACGTTATGTTCGCTTTATTTCTTGCGAAATTTCGTTGTAATGGGCGCAAGTTGTAAAGCGGTAGTGACCAAATGAGCGATTGCGTCATTTATTGAACAGTTGTTTATAGACAGAATTCACCACTGCCATCCCACAATGCTGGCTCCAGACAGTTCCTACTGCTTTCTATTCCGTTCAATTCAAAAATGCCAGCTGAATACTAGGTTTGACAGACTCTCGCACTTGAGCAACGGCGGTGGTGGCGGTGGTTGTGGTATACCCAGTGAAAAGTACAGGTGATCGGGCAGGTTCACGTTCTAATTCGTGAATCTATACGGAATTTCTCGTTTCAATTTGAACTCTGCGTGCGACGTCGAAATTATAAACCATTTCGAGCCACAGTTTTGTTGTTGAAATGTTGTTAAACCTCAACTATTGTTTTGACATGCAACACAATAACAACACTACACTTGGTTAGTTGGATTGCGCTAACCCTGCGCTACTTGATAAAATGACGTCGAATCGTGCTGCCATAAAGAGTTATGTAAGTCGACCAAAAATACACTACAATATTTGAGCTTGTTTCAAATAAGTCAAATCGGAGCAAAGCCAACGAGTAATCCTGGGCCGTTTTATCTGACAAGTTTGAGTGGTAGTTACTGCCTAGGCCTACTCGAGAGATAAGTCGTACTTCATATTCGTGTTAAGTGTCCGCCTTCTGCTTACCACGCACACGTTGGTGAACTTTCTCAGCTTGCTTACTGCATCTTGGCCTAAATCTTTTGTTCACTTTTTTGTTTCACAATAGACGCAAAAAGGGGGCGTTGTTTCGTTCGAAATTGAATTTAAAATCGAGGGCGGCCGACCTAGCGGTCTCCAAGATTGAACGAAGTCTAACCAAACCGTAAATCACAGCCCAAATCAATTAGCCACACTGCTGTTTCTGTTGCTCAATCAAAATTGACACGACCAGTATTGCATTGTTTCATTTATTATTCGTCAGGAGCGTAATTGCTCGACATGGGAGTGTAGTGGCAGTTGTTAATATGTACAGTTAGTTGTTTTGCAAGTCATGTTTAGATCAATCGTTAAATTATAAAGCGTTTACGCCTTTTAACCGAAGATGAAGCCCCCATTGTTGCCGTTGCCGCCAAAGAAGTTGAACCATGGGTTGGTGGTGCTTGCTTGAGCTTGGGCAGCGGTGCCTGACGCATGGGCCATAGCCGAGGCTGACGCGCCGGCTGATGCGCCGGCTGATGCATTGGCGATAGCACTGTTTGTTACGACGGGCTCCTCGACAACAGGCTGCGAGATGACGGGCGTATTGACAGCGTTATTGGTGTTGCTAATGGACGTGGTGCCGAGCATTAGATTCTTGCCACCGCTCATTGACCAGGCATAACCGCCGAATGAGCCAGTGTTGAAACCACCAGAAGCGGCCGAAGCAGAACCAGACCACGATGATGCCATAGCATAGGCACGGGAGACTTGGGCGAAAACAGGATCAGTTGTGGTGACCTCGACAACGCTGGCAGCGTCCATGTGGAACTCGCCACCGCTGAACTGCATTTGATCGGGATTGTGGAACATGCGCCATGTGTTAATATCGGAGCCAATGCTCATGCATGAAGTCATGGCGGCATTTGAAGCTGAAGCACTGGCAACGGCGACACCATTAGCGCCGATAGCGACTGACTGAGCTTGAACAGCGGCACTGGCCTGGACGGAGTTGGCGAAGCAATCACCTTGTTTACCGACCATCTCGTCAGCACCACAGTTGCGTTGGAATCGGTAACGGACGTGGCGGCTGACAACGCTGTTGTAACAACAACCAGTCCAGCCAGACCATTCCCAGTTACAACAGTCACCCTATAAGTAAATGATTAGTTTAATGTTCGAATTATTGTCGCCAGTGAAAGCATATAGTCAAGAGAAATGAACACTTACTCGGTTGCATGAAGTAGATTGAACCGTGGTGGCGCCGCCATTCTGACCGGCATTGCAGTAACCCTCACCGACTTCACCGCCGACACAGTATCGGATACGGCGTTTGACACCCTCGCCGCATGACTTGGAGCATGCTTCCCATGGTTGCCAAGCGGAGAAGTAAGGGCAGACATTGATTCGGCAGGCATCACCACGCTCGGTTGAGCTAGATCGGAGACAACGGTCGAAAACGGTGTACTCTTGGTACGCAACATTGCCATCGGCGCTGCCACACTTGGCGTTGGCTGGGCAAGCACGCGACAGTGTGCGTGTGAATCGGTTCAACAACAAGCTGACATCTTCACCTTGTTCCTCAACAGTCTCGACGGACTCGCCAGTACAGGTGTTGGTGACGGTCTTGGTGCGTTGCATGCGACCGAGTCCAGTTCCTTGGGCGCATTGGACCTCAACCCAAGCGGTGTAAGTGATCTGAGCCGGAGTGAATGGCAGAGCACATTGTTGGACCTCGTTTTCCAATTGACAGCTGGTACCGCAACCGGCGTAACGTTGACGTGATTGCGAACCTTGCTCACCATCATAGGCGGCGCAGAAGCGACCAGTGGCGGAGCGGCATGGTGAGTAGCCAGACCAGATAGTTGAGCGGGACTCGGCACGGCACTGGACGCTGACTTGGTTGTTGTTTCCGCAATTCTCGGCGAAGAATGGATGCATCTTGATGTGAGCACACTCGGGCTGGGTAAGAACCGACTCGTCGCACTGGGCAGTGGCCGCAGCGGATGCAGTGTAGGGGCAAGTGTTGGTGGAGGCGGCGCACTCGACAGCGGTGGTGGAGTGAGCGAGACGATGTGGACACTTGCAGTTACCGCACATTTTGTACTGGCGTCCGACAACCTTGTTCTGGCAAATGTCGACAACCTCGGCCATTGACCAGCCACCCTTGTATCCAACGTAGTAGCCTGAAGTCAAAGTAAATCAAATGATCACTAACTTAATAAAGTTACCTGGTCGAGAAGTCATATCAATGCCATCATCCATCCATGCACCCGCATCTCTGACTGGGTCAAGATTGATGTAAGCCGGGATGGAGCTGTAGGAGTAAGCGTTGGCAGTTGATCCACACTGATCGGTGGTGGCAGCGGCACCGGCGATGGAAAAGGTGCGCATCAGCGACTCGTCCTTCCAGCACACTTGGGAACATGTGGAGAATTCGTTGACCTTGATTGTCTTAGCTGGGTCAATTGGACAAAGAGTGTATTGGTGTTCTGTAGGCCAAATTGATGGGCATGAGTAGGTACGGGTACGGACCATTTCACCACCGCAAATAGTACACTTCTCACTATCCCAGGCAGACCACTCGGGGACGACCTTGTACGGGACGCATTGTTGCTCCTCGGTCTCGTATGGTGGGGTGACACCTGTGCAGCGCGAAGCGCGGATACGACGACGGACACCTTGATCACATGGGCCACAGGCGCGATCCCATTGTCCCCACTCGCCGGGAATGTCGGTGGTCATTTCACGTGGGCAGACCTCTTCAGCGGAGACTGATGGAGCGCAGATGTAGGGTTGAGTGCGTGTGAACATGGTTCCGTGGCATTGTCCGCGGCATGAACCAATTGTTGACAGCTCGAGTCCGTTAACAGTTGGCACCAATGGACCGCATGAAACGGCTTCGGCAGCTGGTCCAACGCAATCGCATTTGTATGAGCGTCCTTGACACATGCGTGTGCGCTCGAGTTGCTTGATGCAGCTGGGCTCTTGATGGCAGACGGCCATGTTAGGCTCGTTCCAGGCAGACCAGTATGTGCATGGGATACCGGTGTCACACTCCTCGGCAGTGATTGAGCCAAGGGCAGCAAGGGCATCGGGACAGAGTTGGCCGTTGGCATGCTCAGCAGTGATGATAATGTTGCGTGTACCCATACCGCATTGAGAGACCTCGTTGCTCAAGTTAGAGCAAGTAGTCTGAGCAGAGCATTGTGTAACGGCACGTCGAAGAATCGGGTTGGCACCGCATGCCTCGGTCTGGTGAACACCGTGTTTCTCTTGGAGCACGTTGCCACTGGCATCAAGACACTGTCGGTAACGAGTACGGCTACCAATGGAGCAGACCTCGGAGCACATTGACCACTCACCCCATGGAGTAGAGGCACATGGGTTGCATGGGCGCTGAATGGTGACATCGTCCCAGCCGTTTGGTGTGACACTCTTTGGGCACTTAGTCTTGCGGGTAGCGTATTGAATACCAGTTGCCCATTCGCCAGCGGCTGCTTCAACTCCCATACCACAGGCGGACCACACGACAGTTGATACTGGCTCGAAGTGAGCAGCTGCATAAGTCCAAATGGAAGTTGTATCCAATTGTGGAAGACGTGGAGTGTTGTAGACGATACCACAGATATCAGTCTTCAATTTCTCTTCAGTAGTGTAAGCGGCCGAGTTGTCGTTGCGGCAGATGGGCTCGCGAGTAGAGGTGATAGTACCGTCGCAGTAGTGATTGCAGTTGCCAACCATCCATGGGCCGAGACCAAGTGTGCATGGCTGTTGTTGAACCTCAGTTGGGGCACCGCATTGATCAATAATTTGTCGTGTTTGCCAGCAGAAACCGTCGCCGTTCTTGCTGCAGCCGCTCCATTCAGTGACTGTCTTACATGACATACCACCGGGCAAGACCAAAGTCTCGACCTCTTGTGGGAAACATTGTGTGCCTTGGTCAAAGACGGCTTGTTTGAAGCGACGTTGAGAACCACCGCAGCACTCATTATTGAACTTGTAAACCTTGGTATCGTATTCCCAGGTACGAACTGGTGGTGCGTAGGGATTGGTGCATGGGACAACGGTGCTGGTGGTGGTGCCCAAGCACAAGTCGTTTTGGGTAATCGTCTTGGTGCCCTCGAGACCGCACTTGGAGTTGCACTCGCTCTCGCTGACTTGAATGTTTTGACCACCGCACTCACGGAGTTCCTCGACGGCGTCAACACCGTACTTGATGGCACAGGCTGGGCTTGATTCGCCGTCACAGGTCTTGCATCGGTATCGGAATTGAACGCACTTGTTGTGACAGATGTCATTTGGCTCAGTCCATGTAGTCCAGTCGAGCCAGTCTTGTTGGTAAGTGTTGCACCAGTATTGCATACGGTTATGTTGCTCGGAGGCATCACAGGCCAAGTTCGAGTTGATCTGCCAGCGCCACTCACGACCCAATGGCCATTCACCTTCAAGTGGACAGTCACAGACGCCGACTTGATCGATCAATGGGTTGGCAGAGCAGTCGCATGGGACCATGACGCGTGATTCACCACGACAGATTGAGTCAGTGACCTTTTCTTGCATACAGTTCGAGCCACAATCCTTGCCAGTGGCGGGATTGGAGCAGACGCCATAAGTGACGCGTGGTGCTGGTTCGGCAACGGCTGGGCATTGTGTGAATTGTTTCAATTGATTGCCGGGGCAAGCGCATTCACGGGTGCGCTCCTGGAAGCGAGCCTCACAAGCAGCTGGGAAAGACTCGTCACATGCAGACCAGAGGGACCAGTCACTGCAGATAGAACGCTCGCATTTTTGGCCGTTGCGGACCTCGGTTTGGGTTTCGAATGTACACTCGTGTGTACGTGTGTACGTCTCGAGCTCATATTGATTGTCCTCACATGTTGGGTAGACACATGGCTCGGTTTTGACGTGGCTCCACTCATTGAAGACACCGGTTTTGCCGCAAATCTCGGCAACCTTGACAGTGACACCAGCAACACCGCATGGATCAATGACCAGAGTGACAAGACGCAGGCCAACGTTGGAGCAGAGATCGCTGCACACAGTGCGACATTGATCACCAGTGAGTGCTTCGTATTGTGATGGGGTGGTGTTTGATCGATCCCAAATGGTCACCTTTGTCTCGGTAATGTCAGAACCGCATGGAATGATTTGCTCCAAGGCCAATGGGACGCCGAATTGATCGGTGATATCGCCAGCAGTGTAGCATTGAGCAGTACGTTGCTTGGTAATGGTACCGCGGCATGTGTGGTACTCGCCGGTCATGAGTGCAACGGTGTTGCATGTGTTGGCAACCACTTGATACTCGGTCCACTCGGTTGGCATTGGGATGTCGCGCTTTTGCTCGTCAATAACAGTCCAGACAATGGCACCATTCGAGAGTGAACCCTTCTTGAGCTCACGACGTTGGATTTGACCAGCACCATTTTGACATCTGACACCGGCATCAGCCCATGATGACCAGATCTCGGGTTCGTAGCAGAGTGGGAGGAGATAGGGTTCAGTGGAAATCAAGACATTGGCCTCGGATGCCGGGTAGCATGGGCCGCACTGTTGGTACGTCTGACGCTTGCCACAGTTTGGCTCTTTGTAGTCGCAGCATTGGGCGCCGGGGAGAATGTGTGTCACTTGAACGCATGGCTCTTCTGGGTAGATGACATCCTCGCAGCATTCAGTGGGTCCCTCGCAGTGATCGGTGTTGCGGCCGTAGCATGTACGTGTCTTGCAGCGACGGGCTGGGTTGCATGAGGCGGATGGCGAGGACCAGGCGCCCCAGCCGGACCAGTATGAGCAGGTGTCGGTGCCGAAGTCGGAACATTTCTTTGATCCAATTGAATCACCATTGCAGTCAATGCCGGCGATACCGTTCAGACATCTTAAAATAGACGTTTCAGCTTAGTCAACGTTGGCTTCGATGAAAAGACACTAGGTTGCATCAAAACATGTCCCAAGAGGAAGCAAGTAGTGTAGTATCTCAAGGGCAGTGAGAAAAAGGGGGAGTGGTGTAGTACTACTCCTCCACCTCAAATACTGTACTTCACGTTTTGAGTGAACTACTAGACTCAAATCCTATTACGACATAATTCTGGGTTTTTCAATGAAAGCCGTTTAAAATTCACGCAATTAAAGAACAAACATACCGTCTGACACGGGTCTGAACACCGTTGCCGCACAGTCCAGTACAGGCGTTCCATGCGCCCCATGGCAGCCACTTGGCGATCATTGATCCGCTGCCGCCTTGGCCCTGGACCTTCTTTGAGGCGTTTTTGTAGTGATTGCCGCTTGGCTTCCATCGGCGTGTCGTCTGTGGTGCTTCCGTTGTGGTGACGACTGGCTGGAGATTCTGGCCCAAGTATTGGGACCAGGCGTATGCCGAGGCTCTGTTGTTTGGATCTTGCACAAGCTGACCGGCACGTTGGGCGGTGGCCAGTGTGGCCATTAATGCGATGGTTTTCACCATCCTCAGTGCTGCTTTACTATTGATTGCAACTAGAATATAAAGTTAATATTTTTGCTAAGTTGTTTTTTTTTAATTTCAAAAAAATGTTCTAAGTTGAAACATTCGGTCACGTTGGACGAGAACATTTGGGTCAAGAATCAAGGTTAGCAATGTCTCTGGCATATTTCTCTAATTTAAACAAGAACGGTAACGTACCTCTGAAAGGATTGGATAAGAAACTTATGATCGCTTGGTTGCTTTGTCGCGGATTTTATAGGGCAGGCAGTTGGTGGTGGTGGTGTTGGTGAACGTCGGAGGAGGATTCTTTCATGAACGATATAACTACCATCCCTAAACTTGATGGGGGTGACTTTGCGTGTGTGCCCTCTCATAATATATGCTGTATATAAACACTTCACGTAACTAAACGAATTGCTCTACATATCACGAATAAGTGACTCCTAACGGGACTTCCGCATTTCGATGAATTCAGAGTAATAACGAAAATCGGCACGATAACAATCATGCGGCAATAAATTGCTTAGGATGATTATAATTCAAGTTGAGCTACTTGAACATCGAATTCATTCTGGTCGTCACCAACGTTAACCAACGTATCGCACAGAAATTAATACTTACTTCCCGTATAAGCTGAAAATTGACCTGATAGAAAGATGTGAATCATTTGAGTCGAGTTTCCATTATAATTACAGTGCGATTAAGCGACAATTCCGGATTACCACGAAAGTGGCTCACAATCTAATTAAGTTCAACGTCAATTGGGCGGGGTTTGGCGAGTTACATTTGCTCTGAGGTAAAATCAGACAGAGAGGACTTTGTTAGAGCTCATCTTTCGGCCACATAATTTTCACACCATAAAGTGCCCACTACTTGAGCTGGGCAACTAACGTGTCTCCTAGCGCATTAACGTTGCATAACTTAGTCTCGAGTGAGTTTAAAACCAAGGGGTCAATTATGCCGTTGTAATTAAACTCGTGTTCGAAGTCTATACCTTCACGTTATATAAGTTAAAAGACAACTTTGTCAAACGTCAAATCCAACGAATCGACTTTTATCGGGATGTTTTACAAATCCTGAAGATGGCCCAATATAATAATAAACGGCGCAATAACGTGAAGAAGATAATGCAGTTCGCGCCCACAGTACAAGCGTAAAACTTGGCCGCAAAATCTGGCGGCTTCTTCGCGCATTCTTTCGGCAATTATTGTTACTTCAGCGTTTGAGTGGTAAGTTCAACCGTTTTACTATGAATGTAGTGATGAATAGTAATTTGACGTTCGTGAATATGCGTGTGTTGCTGACGTTGTAGCCTAATCGATCACGGCCCGTTTGGTTTCATGTCCATCATCGATAATTTGAAACGTAATCGGCCCACTTACGCAAACTACAAATACATGATGAAACGGACGTTGACTAAAAATGGATGAGCTCAGTTGAGTGTGTGTACTATGCTCGGATGCAGAGTACAAGTAGTGATAAACGGCCTACTTGCCGCTGGTACACACTATCTCGCGAGTCTAGCCCAATTCGGCGAACCCACGTAGTCACACTTGGAATGCTTACCATTCAATCATAATCAATCCTAGTGAGTGTAGTAGGCCCGATTAGACATAATATTTATCAATTTTCTGGAATTGAAACTGGAGAACCAGATGTGATCAGCTGCGCATTGCTGAAAATGTAATTTGTCTAGCAAAAAAATAATGAGCTAAAGCAACCAGTCTAGATTTTCAGGCGTCAATTTTTGTTGAATATGCTCGAAGGCAAAACTTTATCGTGAACCCTTCTTTTGAGGGGGATTAAGTCCATCGCGGACTCGGCTGTGTCTTCGAGAACAACTGCGCCACCACAGCACCATCAGCGTCACGACGAATTCACTTGGGCTAGGCTGCGGCGATGGCAGCATGCGCATTGGTTTACCAATGGTCTAAGCAGTGGAATCAATTCGCAACCGTGAGAATAAAACTGAGCGTTGGTAAAATATCTGCTTTGGTTAAATATTTGTAAAATTAGAAAATAAATTGGCTCACTGTACTCTAAATTTTGTAAGACTTTTTACATGAAGGGGGCGTGTTCAATACAGCCCAGTGGCCTAGTCCCTTCAACTAGGTCGGCCTGTCATAGTCAGCGTTTTCCACTCAACCAATAACTACCAATTTGAAGATAACCGGGCCATGTTCTGATGAACGACACAAACGCGTAAAATGCGGCTAGGCATGCGCGTTATGACATTCTGAGAGCCAAGTAGATTTCGGCTCTGACATTGGGGATGGGTGAAGGCTAGGTTAAAAGTTTAAAATTACACCGTCTGTAATCATATTAGAGAGAATCCAAGTACGAGCAACGTTGACGAAGCGCAGATGTTCAAGTCGTGTGAGCGAACCACATTTTGGTTTAAGTTCGTGTTAAACTTGCTTGTCTTCAAGTAAATGGCCCATTCTCCAGTTTCATCAATAGCACACGCAAAATACACACTCTTGCTTATATAAGCAAAGTCGGCGAGGAGTGTACTTAGACCTATGTATTGCTACAGTTGGCCGTTTATTTGAACGCGTAATAAGCTCTTCGTTTAAAATATACGCCATCTTTTTTCGGCGTAATATTTCCCCACTCCAAGATTGATACATACTTTAAGGGGCTTAGTGTCGTACTTGTAAGTAGTCCTGGGTGGTTAGTACTGTAGTCAGTGACTAAATCGGACATGTCGATTTCGAATTTGGCAGTTAGAAGTTTGACTCCAAGATTGATATGTTTTAATTTGCGTCATTTTGAGAAGACTAAATTGAAAGTTCATAGGCAATTTTGCGTAATTTCGTCTCCATTTCCAAAGTGATTCAGCTCTACACTTGAATCCCACGGAACGGGCTTGAACTTGGCGATAAGTCTTTTTTCCTTATCAGCGAAGTGCATGTACTAAGTAGTTGACATTACAAACAAGCGAACTGCCAAGTTATTCAGAAGTTTATACGTTAATAAATATAAATAAACTGTTCTCATTTGACCATGACTAAATGATATGTATCTCACGTTGACCCAGTTGAATTACGATTGCAGTGACCTCGATGCGGGGTTGTCATGTTTTGACAGGCAATCTTGTTGACTTCGGCAAAATCGAATTATATAGACGAACAAGTTTCACCATAAAAGTGGTCTAGTTTTTTTTTCAGATCAGCTGGATTAGGTTTTCCTTGATTGCCGTGAACATCTTCTCTTTTCATTCAAACTGTCAAGTGGCAATTACCGATTGCCGTTGGTTCATTTTTCAGTAGAAGAACAAATCGTACAAATTAAAGCGCTTTCTTTTCGGTTTGAGCTGCCGTGCCTCAGGTTGACTGAATATTACCAGTGCCGAATAGAATCCAGCAATCGCACTTGGTTGTGTTATTAAATAGTGATGTGGAAATCAAGCACGTACAGGTTGAAGAGTAGCATGAACATGAAAATGTTTAATTTTTGCATTTTTGTTTTAGTTTAACTCGACAATTGATTCAAGTATAACCGGCCACAAAAAAGGAGAAGCCGACGTTATCGAATAGGTTATCCTTGCTCGTTGTTTTCCAAGTTTTTCCAAGAACAGTCAATTTGGCGTCAATTGTGCCCAATGTCAACCTATCCATCACATCGGATGAAAGTTGACGCTTTAAAAGTGAACATTCAAAGACGCTGGAATGAACTTGATGCTGTATAAAAATTCAATTTAATTCAATTAAATAAAAGGTTCTAGAATATGATGATTCGGACAGCTTTCTGAAACTGACATGGTTGTACTGATCGAAGCTCAGTTATGTAATCGTCATTGGTCCTGGTGACCCAACCAATTTGTAAATGTTCATTGAATGGCTGAAACGGCGGCAATCGAAACAGACTACTTTGGCGCTGTATAAAATTTATGACATTACATTGATCGAACAAATCGGCCATGGATCATTCAGCAAGGTGTACGTCGCCAATAAGGGTGAAACACGAAAAGTTGCTGTCAAAGTCCTTGAGGAAAGTGAAACGCTGACAAGAGGATGGATCGAACGAGAATTGGATATTGCACAGCAAGGAAAAAAAGTTGATCAATAAGTGTTTGATGTATGTTTTCAGTCAGATTGGTCAACTTAAAATTCAGTAAAGCATGTCAGTCTACTCAATGCAATTGAATATTTCGAGATCAACTGTTGCCATTATCTTGTCACTGATTTGGCGAAAATTAATCTACTCTCTTATTTGAAGTTGAAGGCACCAGTTCCGCAGCATCGAGCACGGGGCCTATTCTTCGCTTTGTTGATTGGCGTCATCTATCTCCACGAAAATGACATTGTCCATCGCGATATCAAGTGTGAGAACATATTGGTTGGGTTTGATGGGACGCTAAAAATTGGCGATTTCGGCTTTGCCCGACGCATTAGCAAACATGAAAGAAGTACAACATTTTGTGGTTCATTAGAGTGCACGGCTCCTGAGGTTCGATTTTATTTTGTCGTTTGACCATTTAAGTTGCAAAGGTACTACGAGCAACTGAATCGTATGACCCGCGATTTTCTGATACATGGAGTTGTGGCATTGTTCTCTACATTTTGATGGTGAATAAAATGCCATTTATCAAGCGTGAGTTGTGCGAAATGGTCAAATCAAATGCCAGAGTCAAACTCATTATACCCGACGAAGTGAGTTACCCGCCAGAAGTGATTGAACTGGTGACAAATCTACTACACTTGACGCCAACAGCCAGACCAAATCTTTGCACGATTGTCAAGTCGCATCTTTGGTTCAATACGAACCTGGATGAATAAAATCAACTTGACTGATATACTGTTACTTTGATTGATTTATTATCGATACTTTTGTCGAACTATCTTCGGCAACCAAATATTTGTGTTTTGCAAAACACGTTGAAATTCCTAGAAAAGGGTCCTCGTCGTACCATTCATCATCAACGAGCGACCGTTTGCCATATTCAACAGCTTTTGACGGGTCTAAAGAAGGAACCCTACTAAATGGTGCGTGGGGTATTTCGGGTGATATTACCCACCAATTGTGCCAATGTAGTATCGCGAAGCCGGATAAAACTGAGGAAATTTAATTTGCGTTTGATAGATTGGACTGTTTAAGGTCGCCGTGGAAGCACATAGAAAATTCATAATTATCATTATTTTCAAGGCTTGCATCATTATTATTATCACAAGTCTTAATGCCCTTTGAAACGGCAAACTTTTTCCCTATTTATACGCGTCACAATCTGAGGTCTACCGTATGTTTCGTATGACCTTTTACCCTTCAAAATGAACCTTTTATGTGGTTCAGAAGCTTTTTGACAATAGAACAAACAGGTTCAAACAAGACGTACAGTGCCTGTATCATTACATAAATTACAATGGCCCTACATATAAGTAACGGACAAGTTACAGTAAGTTACAGTAAAAAAACTCAGAACTGGCTATTATCAGTTTGTCTTGTTGATACGATAGCTCCCGTTTTTGACCCCGCAATAAAAAGACCGAAGCCATCGACATTCACCGTGAAGTCAGTGGTAAGATAAGGATCAGAAACATAATTGAGGAGCATGTCGTTGCCAATCGGGTCAAGTCCTAAAATCTGAACCGGGAACTTTTCCCTTACATCATAATTGGTTCGAATAACTGAGCTGACCACAGTAGAGAGTTTTATTCCTCAATAAACCAAGTTCATTGAACTGTCGCGCTGAGTTTATGCGAACAAAACAAAAAAACAATTGTGTGTTATGCAACATAATTTATGTTTGTTGTCCATTATTAAGATTTGTACATTGAATATAGTTTGCACTTAGTTCTTTTACTAAAAACGACAACCAAACCCCAACCAGGTTCACACTAAATCTTTTGTTACTTATGTAAGACCCTGTGAGAAGGAGAAGAATTTCTGTCCCGGGTCATGTCAATGCAAAGTACACTAACATAATCGGCTCGTTGTGATTGCGATGAGTACCTGGTCGACTCATGGTAAAAGTATGGCGAAATAGAGTTGTACCAAACGGCAAGACAATTCAGTGTAACTAAGGCAATGAACTCGAATAAACCGTCGAATGGACTCGGACTATAGAATAAGAATCGAAATGTCTTGAATCCGATTATCAACTTACGACTTTTCTGACCATCGGAACTATCGTTGAAGTAATAAGGTCGGTAATATCAAAACTGCGCATCACTCAAGAAACACTCAATGATTGCAAAAGTTAAAATAAAAATAGACAGTTTAACCGTCAGGTTCTTACGTAACTCACAAGTGTTCTTACGCACAGTCACTTGTAATTGCGACACAAATTTATAATCGAGAGGTGGCGGACTTTCTCGATCCTCTTCATCATTATCAGTCCCCCACCCCTAATAAAATAGGACCTCAAATATGACAGTCAACGACCTTCGGTAAAAAAACATTTAGAACAAAGGTCGAATCCGGGTAAGTTTTCTTGTTTGATAAAAATTATTTTTAATAAACCTAAATTGAAACCAACAGAAGCGCAAATGGCGAATTCACAAAAAAACGATTTCATTTGGGGCGATAGTCCTCAATTTTACCGAGTTTACAAACAAGGACTCCCCCTTATACTCCTCCCGATGCTCGTCGTCAGTTATTTTTACCAACGCGCGAACCCAGTCAAAGGGCACGAAAACTACTTATTCATAGGTACTGTAATGAACGCATGTTATATGACAACTCAAATTAAGACTACTATTCGAACTGGACCGAGTTGATTGTCACGTTCTGGGCCGTTTGTCAGGCTTACATCGCCCGTACGAACGAAAAACCAACGAAACTGCTCTCAAATGTTAGTACTGTGGCAACTGTGTTGGCCTACACTGATGCCTTGACTGTGTTCATCGCCTTCTGGACAGGACAAAGTTCTGATGTTCAGGATGTTGGTTTGCATTCAATTTACCAACATGCTGTCTTGGCAGCTATCGTTCTTCTTGATGCAGTGATAACGACAACTTCATTCCGGTGACTCAATTTAATTGTTTTTTTATTGTTTTCGACACGTTTCTTTCTAGGTCATCCGATTTACTGTGGTTTTATTTCAACAGTTTATGCTACATTATACAAGTGATTTGCGCGTTCAACTCAGGTGAATTCAAATAAGGAAAACATTGAGTAATTTCAGCTTCAGGCCGTGGTGCAATCTACGAAAACGCAAATTTAAACAAAGATTACAATGCGGCACTTATGGCCTATATCTATGGGTTCTTCTTTCCGATTGGAACTACTGCTTTCATTGTCTTCTACTTTCTTTGCAGATTCAAATTGCTTATTCGAGATAAGTTCACATTAACTAGTACTCAATTGCGCAAGGAAAGTCTATACGAAAGTGTATGACGGCGGTTTAATACATTTTTTGAGTGTGCAAAATCAACTATTCTAGCTTGCCATCTATCTTATAAATAAAACAACGTATATAAATTACGTTAATATCTAGTGTACATTAGCACTCTTATCAGAACGATGCCATGATAATAAAAAAAACGAGTTAAAAATGAGTTAAGTTTTTACTGATCAAAGGCAGAAAACTTTTAAATGAGCTCGGTTTGAATTTTCACACGCGACGTCGAAATGGCCTTGTGTCGAATCGCACCGCGCCGCTCACAGTGTCGCGGGTGCAACTGCATTATCTTGTGTTTCTTGTTGAAAATGAAAAACGCGCTCGTGTTGGGTTTGACGGGGAATGCTATGCGATAGTAGGTTAGGGTGTTCATGTTTGAAAGTTAACGCTGACTTAGTTTAAATTTAAGGCCCCCTTTAGAGTTAATTTCAATCGTGAACACCAGATAAATAAAGAGCATAAATGAATAACGTCGTCAAGTAGCAAATTGATTCAATGTAGACAACACGCCGGACTGGCGTTAGCTGCTCAAAGCCCCGTTCAAACGGGTTGACGATAAAAGCCAGGGCGAAAATGGCCGACGCCGAAAAGATGGCGGCGAGTCGATAGATTGTGACTGAGCGTTTGTTTGGAATCGCACTCGCCCGTCGGGTCAATTCACTTCGCGAGGTGCTGCGTTGTACACTTTTTGCTGAGAAATTTTACGGAAAATAAAAACTCACGCAAAGGATGAGATGCTTGGTCGACGGTCAACTCTAAAACCATTATAATAATAATGTGCTTTCGGCATCGCGAATGAGCTAAATCAGATAACGAGGACTGCACATACTATATCCGAACCAATCAATACTTATCTTGTTAGTATTGGCCTGCTTTGAGAAAATGCTGCTGTGCCAGGCAAGAGCAGCTTCCACTGACCAATACTCATCAGGAATTTCTCCTCGAAAAGAACCCACCAGTTAGAAACTGTTTATTGCAATTTTATACCATGGTCCAGCAGATGACCCTCGCATCAGCCGATTTACTAAAAAATACAGAACTGGGTAAACTGACAACGAGTATTCCAAACGTTGAAAAGCATCTTAGCCCAAGATTCTTAGGTTGTCTAACCTATGGTAAAAAAATATTTCTTGGTTATTTCGGGTGACATAGTGTTGAATGAAACAGGACAGAATGAACAACATGGTTCATCGACAAGCTCCAGCACCATCTAATGGATGGACAAAAGGGGGAAATGGCTCATTCAAGAGATCCGTGAATGAGAGAAGGATAGCGTGGAGGGAAAGGAAGTGAGAGTGTGTGAATCAGAAACACAACTTCGTAATTGAAGTCACTCACGCGATTTTAACGTCGCGGGAGTTCATTAAGCCAATTGAGAAAAACCAGCATATAAAGCGGTGAATGCTGATGTTGTTACTACTCGTTGCATTCCTCGCCGTTGACTGCCGCCGCGGTGGCGGTCGACCTGGTCGACCCGGTGGGTCAAAAAGCGGGTCGAGCTGGTCTGGCGGCAGTAACTCGTCGAAAGGGACATCGTAAGTGACCACTGCATGTGTGATACAAAATGACGTAGAGTTAGTTTGGTGGGATCATTGAAGAATACAAATTCAAATAAAAAAATAACTAGGTTAGTCTAAGTACGGATCCCTTTGGTTTGACACGCGACTGTACGTAATTTCGCCCTATTGAAGTCATTGACTTTACATATTTCGATGCGACGTCATTCGTTTGATCTTCTTTGTTTAAATTAACTGTTTAATAAATTGTTCAATTCAGTTACGGCTGGAGCAGTGGAAAACCGAGCTACGGCAGTGGGACCTATAGTAACAAGCAGTATTATGGTGGCTTTTCAACCTGGTCGAAACCATCATCAAAACCATCATATAGCAGCCTGACCCCGAACCCGAGCTACAGTTCAATGAAGAGTAGCTGGCAGAGCAAGTCAAAACTGTCGTCTGGTATGCTAATAAACCAGAAAATATATGATACATTCTTCTAAATAGGTCTGAAAAACACGGCAATGTTAGCCAGTGGCGCCTATATTGGCTACAAAATGGGCAAGGAAGTGGGTTCGTTTGGCTTGGGCAGCTGGAGTCATTATCCAAGCAGCTATTACTATGGCTATCAATACGGACCGTACTACCATGGCTACACGCCCTACTACGCCTTGCCAACTCGGTTTTACGGGCCCGAATACAACAGGTAAGTATTAATTAGTAAATTGTGCGTTGTAAGTTACAGTGTCACTCTAGATACGCATATAAAACCCAGTCCTGCTACACATGCTCATCAGTGAATGAAAGCGATCCTGAGTGTGACTACATGGACGAAAACTACGATTGGGAGGATCTTGAGAAGTGAGTACTTTGACTGAATTGTTAAGTTTTGACAATTTAAAAGATATCGAATCATTTGCCCAGAAGAGAGCCAATGTGTCGTTACCATGGGTCGTATCTGGCCGAAAAAGAAGCAACCAAGGGACATCACCTGGAGCGATGGCAATTACACCACGGCAGATCCCATCAACGATCAATTGAAGGACTACGAGGGCAAGTCCTTCGTCTCGCGCAGCTGTCAGCCCATTGATAGTTTGAATTATTGCAAAAAGTTCCCGTCAAATGAAGATGCCGGTTTTGATTTTGATCGTGAGCAAGGCGAGATTTACCAATGCAATCTGTGCGATACGGAAAGCTGCAATAGTTGGGGGACGACGGCAATGCCCGATTGGCGTTACAATGGCGTTGCCAACGGGGCTCAGTCAAGACTCTACTCCATTTCAGTACTTGTTCTTCTTGCCAATGCTACTCTGCTTTGAATAATATAGATGCCGTCGTTGATGATAATGATCAATAAAGATTGATTTCACCTGTTTTTTTACTAAACCATTTGCGAAGAAAGCGGAGAACGTGCAACTGTACTTGAACACCACGTTTTAAACTCGACCAGACAAAATTTGTTCCATCGCGTTTAGCGCCTTGTCAGACAAACAGTGAAATCGCCAGACAGCGTGCCTTCTGAAACAATGCGTTAAACCGTTTAGCCCAAACGTTATGTGATAGCGGTTTTGCATCAAGAGTGACTATTGATGATCGATGCTAGAAATAGACCATTCACCCACTTCACGAGAATAGAGTTGTGACCGTTGTCAATCAGTCCAAGAAAGGGGTAAAGTGGGCCAATAGAAAAGGTACTACTGACCAATATTTCTGTCTGTTGTGCTCCACCCATCTAGCAGTTCCCAATTTGCTCCAATTCGAGTTATTTTTATCTTTCCACCGAGAGTAAACTGTCAACTCAAATCAATCACCCTTCATTTCACAAACAGCTAGGTGAGACACAAAATGTGTAACACAGTTTGTAACTGTTGTCATTACCTTCTACATAGTACTGTACTTTGCGACAGAACACAGCGTCTTACACATAGATAGACCATCACTTATGGTAACCACTCACTTACTCAGCTATTTGAAGACCAATGTCTAGCAGTGACTACCACTGAGTACCAAATATAGCTTGTTGTTGTTGCTGTTGTACAGTGTTGTCATACTAATCTATTGACAATAGACTATTGTCATGAGCAATTAAACCGCGGTGTCTGCAAATTAACAGACATAATTAACACGTACAAAAATAGTCTCACTTTCACCCGTAGTCTACACTGTGTGGCAAACAAAACGATTAGGAAGCTTGGTTAAACTTCCTGATGTCTTCATCTGCATAGCCCTGGGCGAGCTGACCACACGAGAAGGGAACATGTTCGAGAGCTAACACAGGCCCTCCGTAAACAACCGGGCCCTTTACTTTATCTAACCTATTGAACCACACCCATTTTGTGAAAGCAGTGAGCAGTTTGCCATAGTGGCGAAAGAACAGTGATGCGTCAGTTGACGTTCTTTGGGGGGGGGGG
>SCLD01131597.1:0-55388 GCA_004367895.1 Oikopleura longicauda
TTCCAAATTCGGGTTAGGGTAAGTTAAAAATTAGGGTTGGAGTGAATCCCAAATAAAGTAATAAGGGTTAGAGTCAGTTTCAAATTGGAGTTAGAGTCAGTTCCAAATTAGGGTTAGGGTCAGTTCCAAATTGGGGTTAGGTTAGGGTAGGGTGTCCGCGTAGCGGACATTTGGCCATATTTTTTAAGTTTACAAAGGTTTACGCTTGAAATTTTGCAGGCAGATAGATATTGCAAGTATTCATCAAATATCAAAAAACGAGAGTTAACAAACGTTAACATGAGACCTTACCGGCCCATTTCCTGAATTTCATGTTTCGGCATGACTCATTTCTGAAGTTAAATATGCTTTTTGTTCTAGATTTTTTATAGTAAAAGATTGATATTGCCATTATTAACCATATAACTTAAAATTATAGTCCAGGATGCCCCAAATTGGAAGAAAAAATTTTCTGTTCCAAATTGGGGTTAGAGTCAGTTTCAAATTGAAGTTAGAGTCAGTTCCAAATTGGGGTTAGGGTCAGTTCCAAATTAGGGTTAGGGTTAGTTCCAAATTGGGATTAGAGTCAGATTAAAATTGGGGTTAGGGTAGGGTGTAAACCAAGCAAAAAATCATATTCCGAGAAATTCAAATTGTATTGATCCGAATTCTTTTTTAAAAGGAAAAAGAAACTAGACTAACATGAGAATCAAGAATATGTTAGGGTTTGGCCCAAACAGTTTGAATATGTTAGGGTTTGGCCCAAACAGTTTGGGTCAGTCCCAAATTAGGTTTAGGGTCAGTTCCAAATTTGGCCAAGTTCAAAAATTTTGGCACGATTTTTTTAGGATTTGGCACGATTTTTTTAGGACTTGGCACGATTTATTAAGGATTTGGCACGATTTTTTTAGGAATTTCATTTTAGAAAATCGTGCCAAAAATGGCACGATTATTGTATACGGTCCCTGAAATCAAGCATGCCTGTTTGGAGTCAGGGCGATTTGGCGACCCAAATTTTACTTGGCGCAAACCATTGGGAATTTGGCGAACCAAGTCGACATTCGAAAAATTGGTTGCCAAGTGGCCTTCACCCGTCTGTTTGCATTTGAACTTTGACTATTCTGTAACAATAAAAACATTTGAAAAGTGTAGTGGTGATACTTGATGGCGTTAGAGTTCAAATGGATTCTACATATCAATCAGAAGATTTAAATATTTCATTTTAAAATCCATGGTTTTATTATTATAGCGTTCTATCCAAGATTTAGAGCATCATGAATATTTAGCCTTTCAAATAGTTTTTGATCAAAAAGAAGCCTTTTGAACCACCAGAATCATCTCAATTTGAAGAAATGAACGGAGGAATGCAACAGGGTGGACTGCAGGCCCAGACTGAGAAACGCATAACGGAATTGAAAAAGCTCACTCATGAGCTAGAAATTCATGGGTGTGGTCAAGAGAACGCAATTTATGATTTGGCAGCGGAAATGGCTGATGTAGAAGGAAGTATTCAAAAAGAATTGGATCAGTTTAGGCATATGTTTGATGAAGCTCGACATAGAACTGTCGAAAACAACAAACGAGTGAGTAATAATTGAGTTCACAGAACAGTGGTCGGTCAAAGATGAACGTATTTTATTTAATTTCTAAAATTGCTGAAAATGGCGAATATTCGTTTTATGTTACAGGGCAGCCCGGCAGGGAGAAAAGAACTTATTTTGTTCACTGCTTTAGTAGGCTCATTAGCCGACAAAATATTAAAATGCACTCAAAAATCAAAAAAGTGGTTTCTTCCATTTGAAGTGGTCGATCATGATTCATGACAATGATTTCTGTGTCAAAGTGATCGGTCGTAGTGGTTAAGCGGGAATTTGAGCACAAGTGAAATGCGTCAATCTTTGGTCAACCACTCTACAGTCTGTGCTACCATGTTAAATACCTGATCTAGTTCACACTGGGAACTTCCCAGTGTAGTTCGTTGTATAGTACATCATCTACTGGCTTTACTGATTGGTTTTAAGTGTAAAGAAATCATGGAAGATACTAAGGACGAGCTCGTTCGATTTGAACAGGAAGAAAAGCGTGTTATGAAGATAAAACTTTTGAATTCTGAGCTGCGAAGTGAAAAAGAAAAAATTGAAATGAAGAAAAAAGAAATGATGAAAAGTCTGGATGGACTTAAAGAAGAGCTTGATGACTTAAAAAATAAACAAAATGCAATTGATTTGAAACGCTCTGAAATTGCCAAGGCGAGTATATTTTAAGGTCCGAGGGTCAGCATGTTATCAGACTTTTAAGGCTCTGGTAGAAAATAGACAAAAATCAAAAAAAGATTCTGGAAGATTCAGTTCAAAACATAAAATTGAGTCAATGGGCAGAGAAGGAGAAAATCTTGCAGAACAAAGTGATGGGATCATTGTTAAAATGGACGAACTAGGTACAAATACGAATAAACTTTAATGTTGCAACGCGTTAATTTATTCAGAAAAAGAGTATGAGACAACATATGAAACATTTATGGGCGAGTTGAAAAAGAATAACGATATTGTTCAAGGCATAAGAGAAAAAATATCAAGAATTGAAATGGAAAACTGAACAGTTTGAGTTATTTTGAATCTGAACCTGAATTTTTACCTTTTTCCTAATCTGTTACGACCTCGTCGTACTATCAGCATTGACCATAAATGTCTATTAAAAATTTGCTGTATAACGTTATGAGCAGTTTCTTATTGATTATTTATAAACGATTTAAACGTATCCCAAGTCATACCAAAAGTGCTTACGATATCATTCATATCTTATGAATCTTACCTGTGCTAGCTGTCGGATCAAATCCCATCATTTCGAATATTTGTAATTGTCGGTCAGGGGAGTTAATAGAAGTTAGTTGACCCCCAAGTTCTCGACAATTTTCACTGGCCGCGTCCCAAGCCCTTGGATTTGTCTCCAATAGAAAGCAACCCCCCGCTTCAACACCAGCACCAACCTGATATGGATCCTCAATGAAATGCCAACCAGGATCACAATTAGTATGAGGAGGAACAGTGACATCTGGTGGATTTGGATTACTTGGTCCACGTATAGCCTGTGTCATGCAAACAGGCAAGTATGTATTTGTCTCAGGAACATCTGTCCATGTCCCATATTTTGACTCGGCTGCATTTGAAACTCTGGCATAATCCTTACTACCAAATTTTCCATTTTGCCATCTATTGTAGTCAAAAGGAGTCCCATCCCACCAAGAGGTCGGTGGGTTTCCATTACCAGGCATTTTTAACCCAAGCCAAGCATCTCCAACCATTCTAGGAACAATAAAATCATTTTCTTCTGACGAGTGAATTGACATGATTTCGGAATTCATATCATTTGTGCAATATTTTCTTTTTGAGTTCACGTTTTATTCTTATGTTTGAAGCATATAGAAAATAAGAACCAATCCTTGCTTCGGTAGCATTGCGCCAAAGTCCGGAGCCATCAATGACTGATGACCTACCTATCAAATAACACTTTTTGTTCTTTGGATTTAAAACCCAATCAGAGTGCCAAGCATTATCAGATTCTCTACAATGATAATTTAGCACGGGTTTCTCGATATTATGGATCATTCTTCCTGGCTTTTTTCGAAGAATAAAAAATATGATCATTCAATTTTGATATCACGAGTAGCACAAAAAAGCTTTAAACTAAAGCGGGATGCGTCTTTCCGGTCATCGTCTCTTTACTATCCCACGTACAATTCGGACGAAATGACCATTGGGAAGATGTACCCCACTTTACACTGAACACACTCACTTAATTCTCTTTAATCTCTTTCCTCAATTTCGCAGCCAAACATTTCCGGGTAAGAGCAATAATGTGTCGCCCAATTATTCACAGAACCTGAAGTGGATATAAATGTACAGCTATTGAACTCTTCTTCGCATTGTGGCTGGCCTTCTCCCCACTCAGTAGAGGTTTCAATTTGATACTGACAAGAATTAAAAGCATTTATTTGAAACCGAACCTGAGTATATGATCCTGTATATGAATAATAACATTCTGAATTTGGTTTAGGGTGCATTTCATCTAAATCGGAATTTCGAAGCCATATTCGCGTAATACCAGCGCGTTGTAGTTCGTCAAAGTGGAGGACTCAACACGATTTTCCAATTAACGTCTCCTTAGAATCTCTAGAGTCTAGATGGCGCTATGGATCCGACCGGAGCATACAATCAGACACCTAGCGTTTAAAGGGTCTTTCAGAAAACCAACCTAATGCTTTTTGTTCCATTTCCGATTCAATCATAAACATTTTAGCACCAATAGATTTACAAAACTGATATCCTTCGTACCAGGGCTTGTTTTTGTAGAAATTCAAACATTTTCCATCTCCTTCATTCGCCATAAAGTCCCATCCCTCTGGACACTGTTTCCCACGTAACGTCTGACAGACATAATTTGCTCTTTTGTTACATTGCAAAGCTGACCAGTTCACGTCATCCTCGTAACTGTCCTTGTCAATAATCCCACATGAATTTCCTGGGTATAAACTTTCTGTTGAATCAGGCTGTCCATAAAGCCAGTTGACATAGTTTGGAGTACCATCATGGCTCCACTCCATTTGATTTGACTCTTGAAAGTGGTTTCAAATTCAACATCTATTCAAGAGTTGAGTCGAAAGCGGCCGATGTTGTCGGTTTAGGTCTGATTTACCCCAGAAACACCTACAAACTATGTCTGTTGGTATATTTTAGAAATTGATATGTTCTCGGAATTCATACTACCCATAGGCTAAAACGGCCAATGTTCAGGTTTTTCAGAGCCAAAATTCATACATCGGCCACTTTAACGCACGCTTTAGGGGGCATCGGCCGCTTTCGACCGTACCCCCTATTTGAAAACAAATTTGAAATTCAATTTGAAATCTCACCTGAATAGATGTCAGTAAGCCCAATCCAGCTCCCAGACCATTTCTCATTCATCCAATCATCGTCTTTTTTATTGACTTTCCCAATATGCCATTGGTTGAAATCTTTTTGTTCTTGTTCATTCATTATATGTACAAGATTACCACCAAATGACTGACATTTATTTTCAGCTTCTATCCATGGTCTACCGCTTGTTTCCCATTTCAAGCATCTTTTGTCATAACCCATTTGAACCAAATCAAATCCTTTTGGGCAGTCATTAACCACATTTTTCTGATCGACTTTACAAACATAACTTTATCGGGTTTCAAGGTCACAGTTAATATATAATTCGATATGTGAGATATTCTCCATATGATATGGACAATATCATATGATATGAATCATATGATATGATTCATATGAAGAATAAATATTCTCAGAACCTTCCCTCAAGCCTTTGGTCTTTTCACATTTTTCTTTATACCATTTTCCTTCGTGTCCCCAATCCTGAGGTAAATTATTTGAAAATAGTGAAAATGTACATCGTCTTGATTTATCATGCAAGTCTGCATCTATTCCAAAATTATTGTACGTGTAAGAAATAGGATCATCCGTTATTGAAGACACCCATTCAAGCTGTCCGGCAGTGTGAAGGTCGTTTAATCCATTCCAGTAATATCTCCATGACGATGATCCAGCATTCCAGTTTAGAAGATTGTTATAAACCCATATCATTTCATTCTCTGATTCGTAAGAAACTAAATCTGCTCCATATTTATTGCATTCACTTTGAGCTCTATTCCAAGAAACTTCCACAGGTTCAAAGACCTGATAACAATACGATGTATCTGGTCTCTTTTTCCACCCGTCTGGACACGCAGCAATTGATAACGATATAAAAATGAAAAAAATTCTCATCTCATATTTTCCTTATTGAACAATTATTGAAATGATGAACTTAACTGTCTATCCTTTATGTGAAAAACAAACTTTGTTCCAACGAAATCAGTTTTGCTTCAGCAAACAAAAACAGTTCATTATGGACCATACGGTATGGTCCATACCCTTTTTTAAAATTAAGGGTTGAAAAGTATTTGGATTGACCTTTACAAACAGAGCGAAAGGTTTAGAAGTTGATGAAAAGACATGATGATCGTCAGCTAATTCTTTATTTCATGGGAATCGTGGATTTTGGTCAGATATTCAATCTTTTCAAAACATAAACAAAACCTGGAAATTCCGGACGTAATGAAAGTTCCGTTTTGTCATTCGGATTGACTTGGAGTCATCAAACACCAGGCGGACACTTACTATTCAAGACTGACATTGGTACTGATCATTGGTACTATACATAAATGTAGCATAAATGTGGATAAAATTGATATTTCTTAGAGAGTTTTATTGAAATAAAAAATGGTGAATAGGCAGAATATCTAAAAATATATAAACTGGACAGAACTTGGCATTCCGGGATTCACCGGATTTTTAAATACGAACAGAAAAGTAAGATGAATTGGTTGCCAAACGTTGTTTACCATTTCACATGGACCCACGTGATATAATAATAGAGTGCGCCATCATGTGAGGACATACAGTGTCAGCACAGCTCAATAAAGTTCAAACAGCATTATAATGAAGAAAATGGATTTTTAACAAAATAATTAAAATTCATTTGCGAATATAATATTATTATAGCGCTCTCCCTCTGCCCCCACCACGCCACTTGTTGGTGATTCGTGCTCGGTTGGTGATTTGGATATTGATGGATAGGTCGAGAGTACATTGGTTGTTGTTGGTGGATTTGGGGTAGGTACAAATGTTGAATAGGCTTGGTAATGATTATAATCATTACCAGAATAGTTATTGGGATTATGCGCTAGACCTGGTTGGAGCGTTGATTGGAGATTATCAGATATAGATCTAACGGTTGATGGTATTGCCGATGGAATAGATAGAGATATTGTCGGTTGTAGGCCACCATCATGTCCAGATGCGTGGGAATTAGACAGGTGAGTATTATGATATTGATAATATGAATCATTGGGGCGGTAATGATAGACCGAATGATGACCAGATTGGTATACAGTTGGAGGATATATTGTCGGATTCTGATAATAATGCATGTATCCATGACTTGGGGATTGCTCTATAGCACCACCACCATTGTTAATCAATTCATTTTGATTGGTGTGAGAGTTTACAGAGGCTTCATGGCTTCCATTTTGTTGTGAACCATCTTTTTTATCCCAAACGGAAATAAATTCGATGGATCCTTCTGGAGCTGATGCATGACATGCAGCAATGTGCTCTTCTTGTGCCTCTTTATTATGAAACAGCGCATCAAAATCTGGTAGATTTGAATTATGGTCTTTTGATGTTCTTTCCTTGCTTGAATTCAATGTATTGTTATAGCATTGAAGACAAAGTGTCAATTTTTTTGTTTCAGCAATTTCATCTGGTTTGTTATGAACTTCAGTGACATGCCTTCTCCAATATTCTGCTTTAATATAAACCTGAAAATTGAAAATTATGACTATTCCAATATGATCCGTGACATCATATGTACTGGATATCACATCTATATATCACATATCATATCAGGGATATCATGATAGAACCATGATATCAGGGAGAACTTTGACTTGACCTATTTGAACATGTTAACATATTTACCCTAGAATTGGTTGTTTTAGCTTCCTCAGACGAGTCGGACGGTACAACACAATATGGACAACAGACTCTGCTGAAATTGAGTTTGCTCATTGAAAATCTGTAACTTCCTCCAATACCACAACGAAGCTTCTTCAGCTCTGGGTCTGCACGGCGTTCAATTTTACGCGATTTGATTGGTCGATTGGAATCTGTTTCGGCCAAATGACTTCCTGAGCGTTTTGAAATGTCATTTGTCTTTTGATCTTTAACATTATTATTGAACCAAGAAGCCTCGTCCATTTCACCAAGGAGACTTCTGAAGCTAAATCCCGGTGCTGACCATTCATAATTTACCATTTCATTACTCGTGGTCATAATAGGCCCATTAGCATGTGACTGGAGCATAACCGACTGGTTCATTCCATTATAACCTTGAGAAGATGGCTGATTTTGTGTCAAATGAATAGTTTTATGAGGTGATATTGCAGTTTCACTGTCAGGTGGAGTAATAGGTTCCGGAAATGATTCAGGACCTCGTTTTTGGCCATCACTTCTGATTTCCTGATAATCGGTTGATGATGAAGTTACTCCTGATTCGGACGGATCGGGCGTATCCAGATTTGGTGTAACTAAATAAATTAAATAATACTACAATATTAGAATTGTCTTCACGTGATGGCATAACGTGATGAGGGCAAAATGATTACGTAACAGTTGCAGTGAGAGTTTACCTGAGTTTCTGGATTCATTCTTTTTTGCCCTCGAAAAATTTTCTTTGGCGTATTTATAAATCTTTTGGGTATCTCGTTCGACACCTTCTAAACCCCAATTGTCACCCATAGTTCTTTTGTGTTTTTCATAGATTGGCATAAATTCTATTGAGGGATGATCCATTGAAAGATTCGGATGTTTTCTTTCTATATGTGCCTGCTTAGACTTACTATCTAAGTCGAGTATAAGTCCATCAAATATATCCAATCGATTTTGAACAGCTTGTCGATGACATAATTTGCATACTTTAACATTTTCTACCTCTTCAGCCGTATGCTGAAGTTCCAAATGGTTACGAAAATGTAAGACAGTAAGCTCTCTACTGCCACGCTCACAAACTGGGCACATTATTTGACAATAGAACTGACGAGGATTCCAAACCCAAGATTCGCCACGCGAACATTTTAATTTTGATAGACGTTCTCTTTTGATTTGTTTTTCAATTTCGCGTTCTCGTTCATAATCTGAACATGATGTATTAAAACCTATCGAACATTCAAGTGGCGAACATAAGCACCTAATTAACCAATCAAAAGTAGTTATTTTATGCTTAAACTACATAAATAGCTATCCAATATGCAAAATTAGCCCTCATAAAATAAACAACCTGAAAGTGTGAAATAAAAACCACTTAGTGGCCATTGATATAATTTATATAAACTGTTTTGTTAATGACTGATTTTTTCCTGTTCCTAATGGGTTAACCCCTATATAATGCCCAATTATGAAATGCACCGAATGAAAAGTGAAAGGCGTGAAATGATCAAATTATTTTCGACCATATAACCTAGCGCTATACAAAAATATTAAATTTGATAAAAAACTTGGCGTGCGAATTTTTTGACGAAATTTTGAAAATTTTCAATCCTGATTATTCATCATAAAAATATAAACCTAGAAAATGAGCTGATATTTAAAGATTTCATGCTCACGCAACGTTTTAAGGGGAAATATAAATTTTCTTAGCCCTTTTAAGATTACCACAGTTAAGGAGAGTAGTGGCTAGTGTAATTTATTTGTCTAGTAGCACCGGTTAGTCTAGTATTATTAAAAAAGGGTTCAGTCTAGTTAAGGACCTGACTGTATGGTAATATATAGATAATAACTGATATAATATCATTCAAGTCATATATAATGATTTTTGCAATTTAGTCACTTTATGTTTCTAAAATTCTGGAATTACTTTTTTCTGGTTAACCAGTTGGTTGAAATGAAACATTCCGGTTGAGGAATTTAACCCTGGTACTCCAACAGCCGAATTAATGAAACAGATTAAGAAGTCCCATATGCTTATATTAGGGTTAAGTGTTCTCAAGCTGGAAAATTTAAAACATCCATATCAAGCGTTAATCACGTTAAACCGTTCTTGAACTCTTTGCTAGCGAAAATCACATTGGACAAAATAATATACTGCTTCATTTATTTATAATGTCAAAATTACGCGCTCACCATGTTAATATACTCAGATAAAAATCTCAATTTTGGGGACAAAGCGTTTTCTTATAGGTACACGTTTTCTTTTAAAAGTTTCCTAATCCATTTATTTCGGAATATCCGCGTTATGGTGTTAATCGCATTTCTTGTGAAGTTTTTTAGTATTTCAAAATCAGGAAGTTTAAACCGCTTCTGCGCCACGGAAATACGTTCTACCGAAGGTAGGATTAGGTTAAGGATTCGAGTGATTCTAGAGGGCAATCAGTAACAAAAATAGAAGTCTGCCGACCCCTGACTGTTTTGTGGGTGATCTTCAGATATTTCTATTTAGTTGAAGATTAATTTGAAAATCGGAAAGCCAAATTACTCGGGCAATTATTGGACATCATGTCACTCGATTAAAAACCTAAATTACTCAATTTGCCCGAACGTCTTTGTTCGGGTGACTCCGGACGTACCAATCCGTAATACATTAACCCTTAAACTTATCTTTAACCCGTGTACAAACCTTGGTTTGAATGATGAATTTGATTCCTTTGATGCCCATTGTGGTGATGTGTTTGTTGTTGATTATTCGTTGTTGATTGACTAACAGGTTGATGAACTGGTTGATGGTGAACATGTCCGTGTCCGGTGTGTCCAGGTCCTCGTCCATGTCCCACGCCAATATCAGCAAATTGATGTGTATTAATCACATGCTGCGGTTGTTGTATCTTATTGAACGGATTCAAATTTTAAAAAATACCCATTATAATCGTAATTTCATAATTCCTTTATGGCTTTGCTTACGGGTGAAAACTGGTTAAAGTGGTTAGTTCACGTTTGAAACCGGGAAAAGGGTTGAGATTTTGATACTAGAGATTAGAAAAGATTTCCGACTTCCAAATGACGGAATCCAACACTGGTTTTTTAATCGGAACAATTTGTTTTACTCGAAACTCCAGTCAATTGAGAGACATATTTGTCTATTTATATTTTTAAACACATTTTTTAATATTTAATTTTACAATAATAATTTATTAATAATGAATTTATTTAAGATGTTAAATTTTAACCGTCTTAATATCCGGGATCCGGGAAAAATCAGGCTCAGATGAAATTTCAACCCCGCGGGCATGATTTATGTTAATGATGCCACCGTTGAATACTTCACACCTTCAATATTAGTATAAATATGAGTCATATTATATGACTGTATAACAAAATTTATATATGTGTAATGTTGTCGGTTAAGGATATAACTTGTACTGTATAAGTGCTGGTTGCAAAGGTTTTAATACTTAGGGGCGCAGCTTTTGTGATTTGATCAGGGGCTTAATTTAAATGCTTTTAGTTTATTCGTGTATATTCAAGTTTATTTTTTATTCGGGGATTGTCCAATATGTCCGACATTGTAAGGATTAAATGTCCGAGATTTTTAGGAAATTTATCAACTAGACAAAGAATTAGCGAACATGGGAATCAAACTTTTTGGAATCCATTTCCTGATTTGAATAGTTATAATTTGATGAATGATTATGGTGCCCATAAAAGACTTCTTGATTACTCATCATTTTTCATAATTTCTTCATGTTATAATTCTCTTTGACCTTGAATTTATGATGTCTGGCGCTGATTTAGCTTTATTTTCTCAGATCCGATAATTTGGAACTCAAACTTTTCAGTTTGGCGGTGGAGAAATCGGTGGAGATGTCGCTCCTTCTGCTCTTTACTCCACTTCTCTGGTCTCTAGATAGAGAACACGTCTCTCTCCTTCTCTCGCTCCCATTTCAAAGAGTCTAAATAGAAGTCACGTGGACAACCCGCAACCCAGCCACACGAAAACCCCACGATACCACACTCCTACCTTACTACAGCACCTAATCAAACATATTCAAGTTCAATATCACTTATAAGGGGTCATCTGTATCTTGAACAGTGATCTTACTGTATTAAAACCCGATTTACTTTTTGATGCGTTTAGAATCAATTATAATGTTTGAATTGGTTTTTGATGAACTGTTCGAAATCGAATTAAATCTCGTTTCGATGAACAAAATATGAAATCATCAGAACAGGTCAATAATAATAATAATATGGGGTCTATTATGGGATTTATATTGTATGGGTTTATTTTAAGATGCCAAGTTTAGAATATCCATGACATGTCTTTGCACACAATTGATCAGACACAGTGTGAACCGCCGAAAACAACCAGAAACCACTTAATTACCAAGGGTAGGTTTTCAAATCTAAACTTCTCGGCATCTTATTTTGTCTTTTGGCATCTTTTGGCAAAGTTAATGGTCTCTGTACGTCAATAACTTACCATTCAATCCTTATTTGAAGCGATTTTTTAGCTATTTTTGAACCTTTTTGAGATACTCTGAGTTGGACATGGAATGGATTCGGCTTGAGACTGGCTCTTGAACCAAGAAAATGGCGAAATGACATAATTTGACTTCGAGATATAATCAGTTTAAAAACATTTTAGCAACGGGAATGACCACGTTCAATCAGGACGCATTCTGTCTAACGTAACAACTTCAATTAAAGATTCAATTCTATATTTACTTCTAATGAACATATCTTATCAACGAAACAATATCAACCTTTAGCTACACAAACTGTTCCAAAAATCAAAGATAATCAAGCAGCTACATGGAACTGATATTATACTAGTTGTACTACAATAAATTCCTTCATTTGAAAAACATCGTTTAAGGGTGTCAGGGTCGATTGGGGTCGATTGGGTCACCCAAAACTTAGTAGGAAAAGAGCCTATTTCGACAACTGCGATGCTCGTGGTGTCAACCATTTCCTCTGATACCAACCGTTAGGGAGTCACCATCCGGTCACGAAAATACGGTAATAAAAACAGAGTCTTTCAAGCTAAACAGTGTAAACACTTTAATGATGACGCTCGAAAGGGGAAAATAAGGGAAATCTGTCATCATTAAAGTGTTTACACTATTTAGGATTCTAGACTAAATCGACCACGCTGAATTCAGCGATGGCATTCATTCCGGCCCAAACCACATGGTTTAAGTAAACTCATATCATATGATTCATATGGTAGATTAAAAATGTTTTTTCACGAATTCGCGTCAGTTTGCTTGCTGCTCAGTTGTTTCAGTAATGGTTGGTTCGAGCGTACAATTGTTTCAATAATGTGTCTTTTATATCGTTTTACCTAAAAACTTCACGGATTCATTTTTTTTTGGATGAGTTGGAAAATTATGATTTTCAAAGTCCAAGGGGAAACTCGATCATAAGTTTCCAATTATGATTATTCTGTACTTATATCTGATATTTCTTTTGGCCTTCGAAAATATTGAAATATATTTTGGGCATCCGGAATGTGGATGTCGCCGTTGTGCCGGAATGATATTTTAATAGAAATGATTAAATGCGTGAAATGGACTTAACTCCATATTATCTTTTAGACCCAAAATACCAGCCATTTTTACTTTGTAGTACCAAAAGACATTTGTAACGCAGATTACTTTGCTAAGAAACGGGTTTAGACCTTTTAAATAATATAAAATACCAAACTCCACTTATTTTTATTGCATTAATTCGATTCGTCCCATAGTAAAGCTCAAATTATACATCAAAATATCAATAATACGAACTTTGATGATTACGGTATCACATTTTTACCTGCAATAAAGGGTATTCATCATTAATAAGTCAACTTTCGCAAAAATAGTCTCAATTTGTTCAAAAAAAAACTCTCAATTTTGTCAAAAAAAAATTCTCGGACTGAGAGTTTCCTGTAAGCATTATTATCGAAACAGTCTACAATCAGTAGATCTCGGAACCAGCGTTTTTGCGTCAAAAAGCACTTTTTTCGCGTTCATAATGGGCTGATATCCGGATTTTTCAACGGTACAATATGATCTGAAATCATGGCAATCATTTTCTGGAAATCAGTTTTAAAATGCCAAAAAACATTGGCGCCAATTCATATCATTTTACATGTCAGTGACGAAAATATTTTTGGGCATTGAAAATCTTCAGATCTTACGTGCTAATAATCCCACCGATAAAATTAATATCATTTGACTTGAACCGGATGTTGAATTTGTTTCGTTTTATCTACCGGAAGTAAATAAATCAAATTATTTAAATATTATTTTATTGTTGTTCGGTAACAATCTGTACAAGAGGTTTGTTTTGACAAAAAAATTAAGGCACAACAAAATAAATTAAAAGGCTTAAAATCTAGCTTTTGATCACGAAAAATATAAATTAGAAAGAGTTCGCACAGATCAAGCATTGCCGCTCTTAGTAAGGCCACGCCCACGCTTTATATGCAGCATTTACAGGCTTGTACATACTATATACATTATATAAAATTCCATGAACTTTTAAGATGGGAAGAAGAAGAACTAATTCATTGGTTCTCGGTTATCACGTGAATCAGAGCTAATCAGTGATTGGACCGATGCCGCATCTGATTCGAGTTCGCCTACGGATCCACCTACACTCGAGCTGTCAAGGTCAAGTGGATCAAATGGCTCTTCAGCTAGTTCAGCAAGCGATTCGGCAACTGCTCTTTGATCAGTCCTCATCAATATATTATCAGTTTCGTCCAAATGATCCGATATTTGTTGTATTATTTCTTCACTATCAATTGACTTTATATTTTCATCCTCAAATGAACTTTTTAATAAATCAGCTTCTTCTTCTCTATTTGTTTTTGATCCAATTGTTTGACCGGAAATGGTTGACCGGAAGTTAGTTTCAGCTTGACCGGTCGGTTCATATTGATAATGGAAGGAATGAGGAACTGTTGTTGACTTACTTTTGCGCCAGGATGATTAAACAGATAAACATGCATTTTATGTACTGTGACTTAGGTTATGCCAATTCCCACAAGACCCACCGAGAAACCAAGGTACAAAGTCATACACTGTGGGGGACCCATACCGCGGGCCATGCGGGACACAAAAAATATAATCCTGATATATATTTATATTAAAAAAAATATATACCAGAAATTATATTCTAGATGAGAAACATGATGAACACTAGATGCCACTAGGTAATTACTTACTAGCGCCAACTATGAACCAAAAAGTTATAATCAAAAGAAAAAAACACCATAAAGAAATGAATGAAAACATTTAAACGAAATTATTATTCATGTTTCATGAATCATGTAGTTTATCCAGTCTACGAAGCTGGTTGAAGTCTGAAAGCTCCAATTAGATTCGGTTCCTGGACTGACTACACTACTAAAGTGTATTTTCATAAATTATGAAGGACCTGGCACACCATTCCTAATATTTTCGTCTCTATCGTATAAATCGTCAACCGGATTACGTGGATTTTCATGATTCATCTCATAGAATGGAGCCGCTTCTGGCATACTGCTGCCCCCTGACGATTGAACTGGAATTGTAAACTGGTTCAATTTATTCTTTGTCACACGCTCCTTCCAGGCTCGATATGCGCGTTGAATGACCTAAACATTATTATAAATGATCTCGATAATGATCTCAGATGAACTTACAGTTGCAGCCTTCAACTCTTGACGAATTTCGAGGGTTGTTGTCACGGGGAACATAAGTTTGCGTGTTGGAAAGGCTCTTTCGAGTTGTTTTTGAACTTCAGTAAGCATTTGTTTGGAAACCTGGAAACAAAATGTTTTAAAATTATTCTGAAAATGTGGCGATTTCTTACCTCAATCTCTCCCATGATACGCTTGGTTAATGCATAGAGTACGTCCAAGCAGTGGACTTTTCCACCTTCCATAACAGGGAGCTGTAAAGCGGCAATTTTAATTTCGTTTGGTTTGGGCACTTTGAAAGGTTTTGGCAAAGCGTGGAGCAGATTTGGCATTTCATCAATGTGAACAAATTGAGTTGCTTTTGGATCAAATTTGCCCCAAATGGCATAAAAGAATTCATAATCTTCATCTGCAATACCGATACGATCCTAAAATTCAAGTTGAAGTTAAATTTTCAGATAGTTTTTAAAGTCATCGTATGTGACTCATAGTCTATGAGTCATAGAATAAAACGGCTACCTGTTGAAAAATTTCGTCGAAGTTTTCAAGGATGACAGCGATATACATATTGATGATGATAAGGAAAACGACCAAAATGTAGACAATGAAAAAGAAAATAGCCAATCCCTTTTTGCCACAGTCACCTACATCATCTTCACCATCATCAGCCATAGTCTTTGGTGGATTGCAGTCATGCTTATATAAGTTTTAGTCATTTAGATCATCAGACCTATTTAACAGTCACCCTACGAACTTGGCCAAAGAGGCCGAAAATCGACTTTCAAGACATAAGACATCTCTGGATCTCGAAAATCCTCCAAAGGACTCCCCTGAAATTCTATTCCGCATCTTTTGGTGATGTGAAAGTAAACCGGAAATAAAAATTTCAAAATTTCGTGCACCGGTAGTGAGCCGGAAATCCCAACTTTTTGTTTGCTCAGATGAGAGTTTTGTGATTTAAAGAATCACCACAGTATACAATATTTTTATTGCATCTCTTATATGCATGATATCAGTATGCTTGACATGGTAGGGTAGCTGTTAAACCTCTATTCCAATCGACTTACCTCGTTCATTAAGGGTTCAAGAACATCATTCCAACCGGCAGATGTCATGAGTCGGAATAACAAAAGCATTGAATTGGGGAAATTCTCAAAATTAACCATATCGTTAAGAGCGTCCCTTTGCTTGACATGCATAAATGATGACATTCCCAATATAGAGAATATAACCATGCCCAAAAATAACAGAACAGCAATATTAAGAAGTGCTGGGATCGAAACCATCAAGGTTATCATCAGTCGTCTAATACCACGGGCGGCTTTGATGACACGAAGAACTCTGAAGATACGGAATACACGAACCACACGAAGCAAAGTTGGTGAAACGAAAAATGCCAAAAGATTCTCCAAAATTAAACCAATTGCTGATAGCATAATAACGATAAAATCGAATACGTTGAATGGATCGCGGAAATAATATGCTCTCAAACCAATGATTTTGACAATACATTCTAGAAAAAATAGTTTTTTTATAAGCCCACTAGCGTCACCTGTATGAGGGCGAAAACAATACTTCACTCACCGATTAAGAACAATGCTGTAAATACAATATCAGCATATAACAAAGCTTCAACCCATTTTTGCGATTGTTTGTAATGTTCGCAACCGAGGGCAACCATATTCAAGCAAATGAGACCGAAAACAAATAATTCAAATGCTGGCTTTGTGACTATATCATACACTTTAGCCTGGAATGGATTATATGGTCTTGGTGCAGCCTTCTTTGGTTTAGTTGCGAATAGGGTCTTCATGGTTTTCACATAATTCTTTTGCTCTTCTGACATAAGACACTCTATTGTTGATTCATTACCAGAATTCTTTGAAAGTTGTTGGAAAGATTCTATGATTACACCAACAATAAGATTGAGAATGAAAAAGGCGCCAACAAGAATGAAAATCATAAAGTACCAATAAGCACTGAGACATGCATCTGTTGCTGGTTGTTGTCCAATTTGACGAGAATCTGTTGCCGCTTCCATAACTTCCATCCAACCTTCAAAGGTCGCTACTTGGAACAGTGCTAACATTGCCATCGGAGCTGAATCAAAATTGATTCCTGGTTTAACCCATTCGAGTTGACCATTGGGGAAAACAGTTTCAGATGTATTTGGATTGTCTTTGGTTGCTGTTGCCCAGATCAAACAATCTTCAACCCATCCGACTTCGCCAAAATAGATTTCCTGTGGATCCGAGTTGTATGTCATTTTACAGAAATCGAGTGTATTTGGTGGTAGTTTAAGGACACCCTCCTTGTCAAACTTGGCGTGTTTGCCCAAAATATCCTTCAAGACAGTGTAATTTGGTTCGCCATCAGGGTTATCAAAAGTCATACTGCCACAAAGTTCAGGTCGACGTATCCAATCTAGAGAACAAGATTCGACTGCATCGTCGATTTCTTCGCCCAGTACGGGTGCAAAACATGAAAAGTTTCCGACCCGCTCATGTGCGGCAGAGTGTTCGTTCTTATATCCACAGAAGTAAAATTTTCCAGCAAAGAATTGTACACCCATAATACCAAATACCAGCCAGAATAAGAGACAGACCATGATGACATTACCGATTGCCGGAATACAGTGTATGAGTGCATTCACAACAACTTTCATTGATTCCCATCTTGAAATAGCTCTCAATGGTCTTAATGCACGAAGGGTTCTCAATGATCGTAACGAGGTGGCGCCAGAAGCATTAGCTCCAATACCAATCCATGAGATTGCAACAATTATGAAATCAAGAATTGTCCAGAATTCGGTAAAGTATGACCACATACCAAAACCAATCCATTTCATTAACATTTCCATTGTGAATAAAATTGCGAAAATAAGTTCCAAGCATGATAAGATTTCTCTTAGTTTGGCTTTCTTTCCCGAGTGAAGCGATTTATCTTCAAGGGTCAAACAAATGGTTGAGGCTGCGATCAAGAACAAAATGAAATATTCGAAATAAGGATGTTTGGCAAGATAGTATACACCAGCACGGAATTTATGCCAACAGTTACCACATGATCCACGATAGCACCAGGCTTCCTAAATATTAATAATTTAAAATTCTGTCAATAGATAGTAGGGTAGACTGTCTAGATTGGTTAAATGAGATTGGGACTGTTAAAATGAAATCGATGAAAGTCAGAATCTTCAAATGTTAAAAAGATATTGGTCCAGTGTCGAACATTTGACAGTTTTGTGTAGCCTCAATGTTAATTGAAGTACTATATTCTCATTAAGTATTAAATAAATATTATATGATATAATATAATATATATATCGGATAATGACCATTAATAGACTGTATATTGAATTTTATCATATACTTGACTTATATGGTATGGACTTTATGTCGCCCCATACAGATATCATATGATTCATATAGGACATACGATAGTGTAGTCCAGGATTTTTCGGCAACATTTTGAATTGATATGGAGAAGTAAAGGAAACTTACATCGAAGCATTTGGGGCCACATTTTGGTGGTTCAATGTTCTGAAGTTGCTCTTGAAGTCTTCTTTGAGATTCCATTTCCTCTTGTTCATTATAGATTTTCTTTTTCTTTGCACCAGAAGCCTTTTCTTTTTCCCTCTTCAGATCCAAACCATCTGAATTACACACCGATATTAAAAACATATATAGGGGAGGCAAGTTATCTCACCGATAAGAATATCAACAGAAGCAGCAGAAAACTTTCTTCTATCAAAATCACCATCAGATGGATCCAGAAGATCTTCGTCACGTGATGAAATTGGAGCAATATATCCATTTGAATCATCTTCTCCAAATACTTCATGGCCTTCTTGCACTGTTACTGTTGGTTTTATACCTCTTTCAGCAGTATCGTAAACATCTTGGTCCTAAAAGTATAGTGTCAATAGGAGGTATGACTCATACCGTTTTAGATTAAACGTTTCAAGTGACTTATTTCAAACCAAACTCGTTCGGGCTAGATTCAAGCTCGGATTGACTCATAAGTCTTTTATGAGGCACAAGTCCAATAAAAACGCCGATCGTAAAATAAATTCTAGGTTTAAATTCCTTACAGTAACAATAGGTCAAATAATATAGGTCATTTTGGATGATATTTGACCACTAGGTGTCTCAACGAATAATTCTCACCTATCGGTCAAATATTTCATCCTAGCTGTCACCAATTGTAATATTATTGATATAATTTAGGAGCTGAAGCTTTAATTCTGATATTGCGTAATACCACAAGCAGGGCCCATTTGACGTGAATTACTAGGGTTTCACGTCCGAGGGTCCCTTACCCTGAAAGCGGTGAAAATCTGATCATCACTTTTACCTCTAACAGTGAATCCTGCAAATATAATTTACAGTTTGAGTACAATTTAAATTAGGGGATACGTGATGTCAACTAACATTTTCTGAAGAAAGTCCATTTTGATTATTTGAATCGGAAGTCGATTTCTTTCCAGAGACTGATTTTAATCTTTTCTTTGTTTCTGAGAATTTCATTTTGACTCCGTTGATGAAATTTTTCAACACTCGTTTTTTCGTTTTTGCTGCTTTTTCTTCATTATCGGATTTCAAACTCTCTGCATCAAACTGTTCAAGCAAAATCGCAATAAACAGGTTGAAAACCATAAAGTTTGCCACAAATGTGATCAGAAGGAAGTAAACAATGCATGTACCAGGACTTGCTAAGAACATACAATCCCAACATGGTTCTACCCATTCACCACAAAGGACACGGAAAACCTTAAACTTGAGTTTAAAAAACATATTTCGGAGGATTGGGTCATATTTTAATATAAGATTGAGAATTCGTCATAAATAATGATTTATAGATTGAGGTGAAATTGGTTAACTAAACAGCTGTTGACCGAAATATTTTATACTCACCATCAAAAATGAGAAAATAAAATCGGTGAAGTTCCACTTTGGAGGGCGATCCATTCCCATTTCAGCCAATCGTTCCAAATTCTTGTATTTGTCAGAGTACAATTGTTTACCTAGAATTTAAATATCAAAAATATACATTACTTAACAGTATTTTTACTACACCGGGTATCACACAAAATACCAGACTTGACGGTTTCTACAAAACTTAAAGCTTGAGGTACTCACCGATAACAGCAAAAATGTAAAGAACGATAAAGAGAACAATTGTCAAATAACCAACATCCATAATGGCTGTTGAAATAATTGATAACAATTTTCGCATGGTGACCCACATTTGAGCCAAACGGAATACACGCAACAATCTTTTTTCATGGTCAAATATGGTCATAACCGGCATATGATCGGTATTTGAGAATATTTAGTCTTATGTCTGATATTTTGCTAGACCTTGAAAGTGTCCGATATCAACCTAGTCATAGGCACTGCCATCCCTACCGGTATGTATGGAATTTTATGAGTTTATTTTGATTATTTTTAAAACATCTGATCCGTGATGATAATAAACTGGTAACCTAAACGCTTCCTTTTTACGTTTAAAAAGCCAAAACGGATATCTTTAAATTCAATACTCACTATTGGAACAAGTGAAAAAGTGCTAAGTCAAAGAAACTCACTGATTGAATAGTGACTACCCAGATTATATGTGACTACCTTCAAGGATATAAAGTGTTTCCTTTTTAAGTACATCCTAAATGCACATTCCCTCGCCATGGACATCCTTTAGCGGGGTGTTTAATTTGACCATGAACCTGAGAGTTCTCAAGACATTCAATCCAGAGTTTTGAGCTTCGTCCGATTTTGACGTCAACGAAATAAAGACATCCGAAATCGATATTATGACAATCACAAAATCGAATGTATTCCAAGGATCTTGTAGATAAGTAATAAATCCAAGAGCCAATATCTTGAGAAAGGCTTCGGCAGCAAAGATATATGTGAAAACTAAACAGATCATCGTTAAATACTGACTGATTATCTGAATACCGCAAGTTCAGATGCGAGTAATTTACAGGTACACACCTGAATTTCCGATTGATAGTGCATTTTTAAGATTGTCATCTGCGTCGTGATGGTCGGCAGCCAGGAAAACTGTGTTAATAATGATACAAAGAACGATAAAAATTTCAAAGGCCTTGGCATGGACGATGATTTGGAGGAACGATTGCATATTTTTGAACCAAATTGGACAGTTCCATGAACAGAATCTCTTATGAAATTCATTTTTGAACTTGTTGATATGTTGCATGAATTTTTCATCGGGATCTTAAAAATGGTTTTATGAGAACAATCATTTTTATGGAATTCGTAAGTTTAGTAGTCATATTAGTGATATATTTGACAGTTTTTGTAAATATAGTTGATCTTGTTGGTTAGTAATTGACACAATTTTCACTCGTGTTAACATCTGTTTATGTCATTACGAGTTTGAGTTAATCCTGATTTGATTTTGCTAAATTCTATGGTACATACTATTTTTTGCTAAGTCTTCAAACTCTTCAGTGTCATCCTCCTTTATTTTCGATGAAAAAAAAACACTGTGGTTACCTATCACTTAACCTGCCACTGACCATCTAACTAATAATGACCACTTTGTTATTCAAGTCTAATCAAATGTATCCTACGATCCCAACCACCGGTATATTATATACCGTATATCATTTGCATATGAAAATACACACACGCACACAATTACACACAGTATGTGACTTACTTTCCATTTCTTCGTCCATCGAGTCCTGAGGTGTTAAAGGCCAAGGTGATGTCGCATTAGATGTAGGTTGTTCAGTCGTAGGCGAAACTTCATCACGTGGTTTTGGAGAACCAGCTGGTCGTGGTTGAAGTTCTTTACCTTCCGGTGTTCCATTTCCAGAATCAGATCTAGAAGAAATTCCAACTCCAAGCCCAATTCTAGTCGATGCAATAGTAGCTGCCCAGAGATTTGAGCCACGACCATCGTCACCTTCACCTTGAGCGCCATCTTGTGTTTGCCTCTCGAGCTGTTTCATTCTGCGCACTGCCTTTTGTCGTGCACGCTCCTTGGCTTTTGCACGCATTTTCTTTAGCTCTTCTTGCTTTTCGTGCTCTTGTGAGTATGCCATTGTAACAACGGCAAGCAACAAGTTCAGCAAATAGAAAGGACCAAGTAAAATAACTTTTAAGTTTGATCAATGCCAAAGACTCTTTTTTTCTAAACCACCATTCTAATATGAATACTAAATATTAATTTTAAAACAGGCCAAGACTAAGACAGATCCTCGAATCTTTTATTAACTGAGGAGTGAGCCCCAGTCAGCAATCACAGACTTATTATTAATATGTTAACATGCATGGATTGCATCAGATTAAGGGTCTACGATGTCAACGATATCTTTGGTCATTTTCGGATAGTTGACTCAACAAAATCTTATTTTTAGGCGTAAGTTGAATATTACGGAAGATCAAAAAAATCAGAAAATCGCCAATTTGAAAGAATCGGACTTTTCGAGATTCCGTTTTTAATTCCGATGGCTGGAATTGATCACATTCCCAGGATAAAATAAATTATATTCCAAGTGCCGGAAGCTCGAAGAATCATATTATAAGTATTTTCCCAGAAATCGAGTGTCAATAATTGGAAAGAGTTAAGCATAGCCAGGCCCATATGATCGTATGATGTGTAGCCATATGACGGATTCTCTCCAATATCTGGAAGACAAATGTATCCATCGCCGCATCGACCTGCACCAGTTGAGTTACCACAAAGGATAGTATCTTCTTCCTTATCTGGTTCCAAATTTTCTTCGTTTTGAGACCATTCAAACCATTCAGTATCATTCAATCCTTCTGGTGGGATGGCTACGCATTTTTGCAGTAAAACACCCATATAACTCTGTAAACCAATCAAAGCTTTTTAAACGAATTTCAAATCGTATCAAATTATCACGTGATGACGATGATAAGTTAGAAGCATCACAAACTGCGACCTACAAAAAAATTGCAATTCATTCCTATGACAACCAATAGAAAAACCATGATAAATAATACTTCTGATAAAGGCTTCATTGATAGGAAGAGGGCATTCACAATAGTCTTTAATCCTAAATATCATGAATAAGGCAAACGGCTTAAAAGCCATAACCGATGATGTTCATCGGTTAACCGGTAATTATTCCGGTATAGACAGCTTCTTCGATATTTCGTAATCAGTTGTCCTTTGTGAAAAGTCGATCAAAAAATTCGAAATATCAAAGTTTTCGGTTCGTTACTCACCAGGCACAATAGATAATGATTTGAATGCTCGCAACACACGGAATGTTCTTAAGCCGGAAACATTTCCAATATCCGTCATCATTGTGACATAGGCCAGGGCCACTACAATGAAATCGAGCCAGTTCCATGCGTCACGCAGGTACGTAAATTTATTTAAGCAAAAACCACGGGCAATAACCTAAAGGAAACATCATCAGATTATTCTGATACTCGATATAGAGGAATACATATCGTAAAATCAATTTAATACGCATTTCGGTAACATAAAATTAATAATTACATATTTACCTTAATTACAACTTCTAGCGTATAAATGGCAGTGAAAACATATTCTAGTTCATCTACAGGATCATCAAGAGCAAGGAAAACACAGTTGATTAAAATTGTTAAAATAATGGTAACATCAAAAACTAAAATAAAAATGTTATTATTTGATTCGATGGCTGAAAAACAGATTTACCGGATCAACCGGATTTTCGAAAATTCGAGGGTGTAAACTACGGGTTATCGGGATCGAACTTTTCAACGGATCCAAAATGTTGACTAATCAATTGCATTAAATAAAGATATCGAATTTGAAAGGAGACAAGATTTTCGAAACAACTTTTTCGAATATCAACGTTTTGGACCGTCTGAGAGTTCGACCATTTTGATAAGTCACATTACCTGGATGAATAATAGCACTTATAGCTGCCTTTCTCACTGGATTGAATGGAGAAAAGAGGTAAAGAGATTTTGATGCTGAGAAGCGATTTATGTATTTTTTACCAAATCGTTTATTGATGACACAGAATGTCTTAATTTAATCATTAATATTTTGACTCAGGTGAACGAGGTTTTGTCAAGGCATGAAAAGAAATGCTAGATATGGTCTCTGATGATAATATTCACTTTGGGACTGTCCAGGGGATTAGTTCTTTAATAAAAAGATTAATAAACCCTGAAGGACCGAACAGTTGAACAAAGAATCTCCTCGGTCGAGAATTGACGTAAAATTTTGTGGCCTAGTTATCTCAATGGAGGTAAATTATTCACGTTATTTCAAAGCAGTTTCATTGACATGCTTTTTCTTTATTTGTCCGGGAGTGTGGTCATCACCATTGCCGATTATCAAGTCCGTTAATCATGGGATTTTTAATAATTATGAAACTACGCGGGAGTAAAAATATGCGCCCCCTTAGACTATGAGCCATAGTGGTTAGAATTTAGAAAACATCATAAAGCGGGGTGCGCCTTCCCGATAGCTGTCTTCTCTATACCGCCCCATGCGAAACCAAGGTCAAATGACCATCAGGAAGACGCACCCCGCTTTGAAGATTTACTGTAAACAGTTTACCCCATTTGAAGATTCAGCACGATTAAGCTCTTCCTCAGTTGGAACAAGATCTCCCACAATTTCCTCCTGAACCAATGTCGGATCAAACAATTCACAAAAGTTGTCGTTTTTATCATTTTTAGTACTTTCAAATATCTCTTTATCTTAAACTCTCTTTGGGTTTATTTAAAAATGTTGAAATATTGTCATATGACCAATCGGTCAAGAAACAGTTTTTCGGTTTTAAATTGGTACTACTGTAGAGCTAGAGAAAAAAGATTTGGGCAATTTGGGCACGAAAAAAAGTATATTGGTGGGGCTCCACAGACAATTTAGAATTCCTCCTTTGAAATAACTGAATTATTAAGCGGACCATCTTCCGTCCCTTTTCATGCGTTGAAGAGTACTATGAGGAAACTGAAGCTTGAAATTCATATCTTTACTCGTTACTGTCCGGAGTAAAGGCATCAAGACACGTCATATTTACCTTCTTATTTCTATAATAATAATCGATATCTTCTATTTGACATCCAAGAAGCTCCTTTGGAAACTTATTCACATTATAATTCTGGCCATCAGCCAATGTTGGATCCGGTTTTCTGTAGAGTTCCTCCAGTGGATCTTTTAAGGATTTTTAGAAACTCTAATAGTTTTTAATTTCGTTGAAGATTTCAAGAGTAGCAGAACATAGTCGACACCAAAGTGGACGGTGATGAGTCAATTACGTTGAGACGACTTTCGGCAGCAAACATCGGCTACTTTGCTGATACTTCTCTATATTTAGGGTGGGCACGAAAAAAATGACCACTACCGATTTTCATGAAATTTTACATCCTTATCAATCTGAGTCCGAAACGAAAGAATTTTGAGGTCATTTTCAATTTCAACTTACGGTTTTTAAACTCACCATAAAATCGTGCCTACCCTATCTATACTTGTATTATTGTATCACGATTATAAGTAAATAACTTTATCATAGATACAAGGTTAAGGTTAAATGGTTCAATTGATGATCATGGGAATTGTCAAAGTTGTATAAACATAATATTATCTGTATGGCATTATGTAAGTTTTATTATAGTAATTGCCATGTATATAACTTATGAATCATAAGTTATGATAAATCATTCGAATGAATTTTAAAATGGGATTCGAGATTAGAGCAGCATAAATATAAAAATCTTTCCTAGAAACATTCCATCCTCTTCGGCACTTGGCAAAACGCTTTGGTCCGCGCGTCTTTTTTAAGTCAAAATAACATATAACAGGGTTTAACGGACTAGTTGACTGTCCATGCTGTTCTGATGGATAGAAGAGACTTTTTCCTTTCTCGGATTTCCTCCAAACATGCTCGGTTGAATACGCGGTACGATTTTTCGTTGCCGCTTATGATATTGGATGCAAAATTGTGATCATGCTATAAATAAAGTTATCTTTGGGCTGCCTGGTATAGCACCTCGATGTTCATTCGATGGTGGTCATAGAGAGCAATTTAAGCCTTACCAGGAACCCTTTTTGAGGAGCATTCCCCCAAAATCCCGAATTTTTTCTTTTAATATCAATTTCATGTTTATAATCGTCGCCATATTCAGCCTTTAGCTTTTCACTATATGCTTTGGCAGCTAAGTATTCATTTCAAAACTGAGCTAGGGTACTTCACGTGAATAATAAAAAATGGCTTCAATTTAAACCGGTTGTCAACAGTTTAGCCGGCTAACCGAGGTTAATTCCGAAAAAAACCCCTGAATCTTATCATCATATGGTCGAGATTATGAGGGTCATAAACAAACCATAATTAAATAGTCAAAATGCATTTCCATTCTGAAATCATATTTGGCTGATGTGAACTAAACCAAAAGATCGTAAAAAAATAATTTTCAAAGTACTATATGAGAATGAGTAACTTGTCCATGTTAGGGGTTATGGTCATTTACGACCGGTCCGACCCATTAAGACTTAAACAAGCTTAATTCCAACAAATCTGATGACGTTTAACTGTAATATTCTGTTTTAATTGTGCTGTGAGATGACATTTAAATGATAAACCAGTGATTCAACCGCTCGTTTATTACTTTAAATGCTGATTTGTACAACTCCGGCTGTTACGTATTTAAACGATTCTGTTTGAGCTAAGAATAAATTGCAAATTGTTTCAAAAAAGTGCATTAAATGACCAAAAAACCATGTAGGAAATTGTACAGGTGGATATAAAAATGACGGGATAGGTCAAATGAGGGTATAATGGGGTCAAATAAGCCTTTGAAAGGTTAACAAGGGTCAAAATTATGATTTGATTTTCAAGGTATTCCGAAATGATTCCTGCACGAGAATCTCGCCTTTTCTTGGCGATTTCTTGGAATTTGGCGAGTTGTTCATCAGTCAACACTGAATTATCAGTTTCCATCTTGTCGCGTTTCAAAAATTTCAAAAAATTTCATTGATGTGATTTTTCTCTGTTAATCCGATTTTATAAATTTTAGTCGGTTGTGTTCTCAACAGGTCTTAAGAGTTTGAGAGATCGTAATAAGGCACAACCTAGATCGTATCATAACATTGAAACGAGACATGCTCACATCTACTCGCCTCTCCCTACAGCATTATTACGACCCTAAGATTATCTTATGGCCAAGGGATAGACAAATATCAGATAGGGTATTAATACTTTTCTGTTTATGGAATTTCTGGAATTTTTAAGTAATTAAATTTTATCATGAAAAAGAGTGTCACTCTATCGAGGGTTTTCAACTTAAGATATTCTGTGTCGTGAATAGTTCAATATCAGCTTCGGAGTCCAGAGGAGAATGGCTTATTATGAACGGCTTTAATTATATTTGCACACAATATACTTCGCACAGTATAGTATGTGGTTAGCCCCGGGTATCCAAAAATCTCTCCAGGTCCAGGGATCGAAATGAGAACCCGCAGGAAAGACGATAGATAAATGAATGATTTGACACTTTTGAGATATTCTTTGGCATCCGAAACAGACCCCCGTGGGCATTTTGACCTCTATAAGTCTAAAAGTCTAAGACCGTGATTGTGAACTGTTCTAAGGCCGGAAACTATGAATGGATATTACTAAATTGCATCATGTCGAAAGACAGACTTTACCAAAGTCCCAAGTCATGGTTTAAAGGACTTTTCGTTTCGAAGGAGAATAGTAAGACTGATAGTTAATAGCTGGAAACATAAAAAGATTACTTACTGCGTGCCATAAGTTTATGAGCTCAAAATCATCGACATAAACAGATTCGGAACATTTTTTATTTTTCTTTCTTCCAAGATTACTTCGACGACCTCTCACCCCTACCATAAGATGCCCCTTGACTACTTCTGGTCCGTCCGGCGCAGTCCGCCTAACCTTGATTCTTATTCATTTTAGAATTTAAGACTCAGATCCACCCCAGAAAATAGTCAACCATCTCTTTTATCTGTCTAATACATCAATAGAAACCATATCTTTTCATGAATTTTATGAATTTATTATTTATATATAGTATTATTCACAACCAAGTATAAAATTTTTCTATTAAACCACATCATCAAAAGTGACCAAACTTTTTAATCGACTTAATCGGTATGTAAGTGGTTAGTTTTAAGTCATTAAATAGTAATTTAAGAGTTGATAAGAAGTTTTACTATCAAGCATCTGAATCAGAATCGACTTTTTTAAACTTAAAGTCACAGCTAATCCTACGATAGTTCACAAATTATTTAGTCTTGAGCTAAAGTTGGAATTACACAAATAACTATCTTAGTTACCACCGACAGCTCACTCTGAGCATAAAACCTTGAAAAATTTATCAGTAACATATCACAGTTTATATGAATGGTATAAATGCCACATTTTTCCGGAACCGGAAAGAGTATTTCGTAAACACTATCACTTTCAAAACTTTACCAGTACGATTCGATAACATACTTTGAATCAAATTCAGTGATATTAACATTTAAATACCATATTAACAATATGAGATTAGTAATAATTATGGTCTCCTGTGGTACCACTGAAATTATTAAAACCTTTGTGTTCATGAAGAACTTAGATTCATTATTTCTATGTTTTGTTACCTCGCAAATAAAAGCAAAAAATGGATAATCATGAAAATTATTACCTTGCTACAAAATCTTGATATAAATTCTAGTTTCTTTTTCTCCTCATCTGCTGGTTTTTTATTCTGTTGTCTTAATTTTTCCAAATATTTTGCTCTCTTTTTTTCTTCTCTTTCAGCCTCTAATATTCCAATCATAATTCATGCCTGGTCGAGAGCCTATTTGATAATAGGTCTTCCCCTCAATTTCGTCTAGTCCGAATTTCGAACCCGATCGAATACGCGTGCCTTTATAATCAGTACTTTTTTTGTAAATATATTATTGAATGTTTCCGGAAAAGAATCGGGATATGTGTTGACTGACACTTTTACCGAGGCAAGGATAAGTATGGAAAGGTCAATGTATCTTGATAAGCCACCATGAAAGGAAATATATTTATTACTCTTTCTCTGTAAAACACCACCTTTATAAAAACCAAACGGTCATTTGTACCATAAAATAAGAGATGTTTATGAATGAAATGAAATAACTAGGATAAAAAACCTTTAGCACCGAAAACCAACTTTTAAACCGTCATAACCAGTACTAATTACCGATAAACGCTTTACGCTGGTACCAAATGTTAATAAAATAAGTCAAAAAAGTATTTAAGAGGGATTCAGAAATGATATATTTTTCACACACTCCTTACCGGTCATAAATTAAACCATATTCAGTGATTCATAAATTACAGTGTGTGTCATTCTCACCTTTTTTAACACCTGATAGTGACCATTTGCTCGAATATATATAACAGTATCTCGCATGGGTGTCTTCTTAGGAGGTCAAGGTTTAGGGGTTTCTAGAGAGTTTGGGGCAAGTTTTGAGTGAGCTGGTATCCAGAGGTTAAGCGAAATCCATGACCCTATTTAGATGCAAATAAAGCTAATGCATTAAGTGATGAGTTTTCTGTTCAGAAATAGGGGACTAAAGTAAATGTCATCAAGTTCTATGTCGTCTATCCCTTTTTGATGTTCGTCGATAGGTTGAAGGGTTTAACTTTTCTACAACAATTCCCTGCCATTTATTACTGTATGTCACATACAGTATATGTTATGCTTATGAATCGTCTCTCTATCACCACCTATGGAATTTCTAGAAAAAATCATACCTGGTTCATTGGTCCATCTGCTTGAGCATTCCCTTCCGGTATCTTTAAAGTCGGTCTTTATAATAGCATTTCAAAAATATAGATGCATCTGTCGTTTAAGATAATCTAATCAGCCTAATTTCCCTGATCTTGTCATGAATTTTCATGAGAAGGAGAGAGAGAAATCGACGAAACAGTAGTGAACTTCCAATGGAGTAATGTTAATAAGAAAAATGGAAAGAAATAAAATCGATAGAAAGATTTGAATCGATTAATTCAATCAAAAGCCAAATTCGTTAAAATTGACATTCCGAATATATCACACAGAAGAATTGCTTAACTTTCCATAGAATTAATTCAAACTGTCCGAAGTTAACCGTCTGAAGATGACCACACTCTGAAATATTGAGTCCGAGTTCCTGTTCGCCCATTTCGTCTTCATAACCCATGATGGTCGGCTAACGCAGCCCCATCAGTTCTGAAAAATAAATTAGCGCCTCTGGCGGATAGATTGTTTAATATTGGTAACATTATGGTCATGAGAAATCATGAAGAAGTCAGTTTGTTGAACATAAAATAAGTTAACTTCGTTCGATCTAAGAACCAAAATATTCCGGCGCTCTCATTGGTCAATGGAACTCGAGTCGTTCGATTTCGACATAGTCAGGTTCGACTTTTATTTAGACTTCGATTTGTAATAAATTCTAGCAGAATAATATGTATCTGAATTTAACGAGAAAATATATTTAATATCCGGTTGTTATGATAGATCTGACAGTTAATGACTTGAAGGGTAGTAGATCAAGAGCATCTTGAATACTATTTCTATCATTCTTTATTTGCAGAAATGATATTGATTGTAGCTATACTTTTGTGTTGATTTACTCATGGGATAATATTTCTGAACAGTCTAGCAAGATAGGTTGCTCCATATATGGAACAACTAATATGGCTCATATATGAGTAAAGAAAAGACAAAGGGTCGAAATGGAGGCCTTTCAACCCTGTCTATATGGGCAATATATTATATATTTCTTCAGTTTTGGATCTCTTGGGAATCATCACCCATGACGGTTATCTGGTCCACTGTTAAAAATGGAAACCGAATTGCAAACTGACATTAATTGGAATCTCATTAAAATTATTTTCCTCTAATTAAAATCAATACTTTTGTAAAGTCCCTTGGTACAATATTTTTCTCTGTCAAAAAAGTCAATTTCCTTATTTTCCCCAGTCTCATACCTAGTAAATCTTTCCAAAATACACAATTTGGTAAACACAAATTGAATAAAAAATATGGTATTTTGAATTTTAGTTTCATCTATTAGATTAAAATTGACTCAATTTTTTTAATGACGACCCCACTTGTATAGGAATTTACAGTATAATTTAGATATTGTAGATTTTTACGGTTTCAATATCTGAAATATCCGGATTGGCTTGAAAAAGTGAAGGCCGGGATTGTGATACTACTTTGAATTGTGATTACTACTTTGAATTGTGATTACTACTTTGAATTGTGATTACTAATTTGAAGTCTTACACGAAGACAAATTGGTACTTTTTTCAATTCTCTTACCAGACTTATATTTATAATAATATTATAAGTGATGAAATTCATATACGAGATATCAACTCGTTATTTTTCCGAAAATAATAATTTTACTAGTAAGTTTTATGGATTGCTCCAAATTGTTGTCCATTACATACCACCTCAAATACCGTAACTTCTTCAATCTGAGCTGTACAGGTTTCAAATATTGGCTTCAAAATATGGGGTCTTCACATTGGTCAATTCAAGGTCAAGGCGGTTGAATTTGGAGCCAAAACAAAGACAAAATTATGAGAAACCTTTTGGCTTTAAAATAAAAAGAATAATTATTCTCCAAAGTGACTGCTGGAATTCAGATTCCACGGAATTCATTCTATTACTCAAAAGTCTGGCCGATAAATCCAGAAATATTTCGGCCAGTCTGTCATATTGACAGAGTTATCCGAATATATTTTAGAAAGTGGTCCGCCTGTTTGGTTTAGTTACTATGTGAACTTATATCAGAAACTTATATCAGAATTTTGTGTTCTTTATTAAACGGGAATCTCGTTTTTATTTATGAGTTCTACTATCGTTACCTCGTCGGTAGTACACTCGTTTAATTAGCAGATCAATCAGCTGGTAGCATAGGCCGAAACATAATCATGAATTAATCATGAGTCATATATAATGAGTCATACATAATGGATCATTGTCTCTGTATTCTGTACTTAAAATGACGCCATTTACAAAAAAAAGATGTCGAAATCGATTTCCGCGAATATTATCACTCATTTCAATTAATACCAGTCTAGAAAAAGTTCTATTCTAAAGTTGGGTCTAAACATTTCTACATTTCACGCTATGCTAACTACGTCATCGACCAGACCTGAGTGTAGTATGGAAGCGTAGAACAAGAGTGTAGTACCCGAGTGTAGTACCGAAGTGTAGTACCGGAACATAGTACCGTAACGTAGTACCGAAGTGTAGTATGGGAACGTAATACCGGAGAGTGAATGGTGTATTAATTCTGTATGTATGCTCTGAGGAAGCGTGAAACCGTGATAAAGTAAGAAACTCGACTTACTTGGTTGCTATTAAACATGGAAAATTCGAAACGTATTTTCGTTGATGTGGTCAAAAGGGTATAATCTCTCTACTAGAACAGAAAATTGTGGGGGTACTAATACTATGGGTAATCCCGGTTTATGACCTACTAACCAGCTGATTAAGAAGACACTGAACAATTCACCAGTCAATATATGATAGGTTGATTTAGACCGATCCTTCATAATCAAAAACATAAATAAACAATAAACAAATAAAAGTTTAAACGCGGTCCATTTAAAAAGTCGAAGTTAAAATAATTTCCAGTCTCGCTTTTCCTAGGATCGAGACGGTCCCGAGAGCCCTTATGGGTAGTGTGAATCAGATAATCTGCAAACTATAGCCAATAGGTCGGGATTAACCCGGTACCGGTACAAAATGTCCGAGAACTCAACGGTAATCAATAATTTTCCACAATATATGCTTCGGATTAATAAAACATTTTTGTTTCCATTATATAAATATGAATATAAATTATTGATGTAATAACTGGAAAATGACGGAAAATATAATGATTTCGAAAACATAGTCAAATTCAATTTTCAATACATATGCTTCACTTCTAAGTATTTTTATAGCCAATCCTTAGGGCTTCAAGTTAGTTTTTGACCTTTAGAGGACCTTATAATTAGAGTTTTTGAACAATTAAGTCTTATTATAACAATAAAAAGTATTTAATATTAGTGTTTTAATTAAGAAAAATGGAATGTCTTATAGAATCAGAGTAAAATGTCGAGATCTGAGTGAATCGGCCCTGGGGATTCCAGACCTTACCACGACTGACCATTCGATTTTGGCCTTGGATTGGGCTAGGGTGTTCGTATAATCTAGAAAAAACTCCGAATATTGCTCTCACTTGGGTTGTTAAAACTAAAGTCCCCCTCTGTGTAATTGTTGAGTCCAAACATGTTATACCTTTTAGCGAATTCAAGACCCCAGTGTGCCTTACTTAAAACCATATTGAGTAATTGGAAATTCAAAACACATATGGACCCAACCTTAAATTATCATTTTCTGTTGTTTATAATGTTTTTAAGGATAGGGTCTTCAGTTGTTTATAAAAAAACTAATTTAATTACCAATAGAATCCTACATTTGACCTTGACAATAACTTTTTTAAACAGCCTGTTCATGAGAAATAAGTTGCCGGTAGATGACAGTATGGAGTTCATACATGCATGTACTGTAGTTTTTGACATCATGCTATTTTGATATCACGTGACACAAATCCTAGTAAATTGACTATGGCAGTATGGTATTGACTTGTATGCCGAGGTCTAATCAACTCGAAGTAATGTAACTTGCCTTTCTGCCAAGTAAATTCGCCCCAAGCCGAACGTATAAAAAAACCTCCTTTCTTTTTCTCTCAGGAGAGTTACTGAATGCGTCGCCAAAATAATCAAACCCCCCTTTAAAGCAAAAATGACTAGTTTGACCTTCTGATAAACTAGAATGATGAACTGACTGAAAAAAACAATATATAGCCGATATGGTTAATAGACGAAAAATAGACTCTTACCAGATGGGGCGCGCCGACCGGCCAATTTAATTCTATTTTGAATCCTCAGTTTAATTTCTTATTCTTTATCTGATACATCGCAATCATTTTTGAGTAATTCTCTTATTTCTCTTGTTCAAAAATATATATTTTTGTGAGATTAAGAATTTGTTCAGTTTAAATGAAATGAAGTAAAATGTTCGGAATGATTTACTCTTTTTTTCTCTACGTATTAGTGTGTGTATCTGTGGATGTGTATATTTTCAGTTTTGTAGCATTTTCCCGTTGTTGTGACCAAATAATATGTTACAAAGGGGATGAGAATGAAACGATATGAAGAAGGAAAAGAGCGACACTCGTTCGTTTCTATCTTTTGTTCGCCACTTTTACTAAACTCGAAAATGGAAAGAGAACAGAAAAAGGAGACCAATATAACCCCGTGATCTCGTCCGTTCCCCCAATCAACACTGTATTAATGTACTGTTTTAATAAATTAAATATCAAGTTTAATGATTTTTCATGAAAATGTATTTATAGTTTGACTCATCAATGGGAACTAAGACTTACACTATACCAGGACATCAACGAAATAATTCTTGCTGTGGTAAACAGGTTTTGTAGTTTATCCATATTTTATTATTAGTCTCTAATCCTAGTGTGAATTGTTCAATTTATCCTGTATATAACTAATTGGGCCGTTCAATTAGACCGTGGTCAGATTTTTCATCGCAAGTTTGTCATGGTTAACGGTAAAAACTGTTATTTAATGGATGATGGAATGGACCTAGCAAGCAGCTGGTTGATTGATTGTGGATTACAGTATGTGGTTAACAAAACAGCTGTATTGTAATCATTAACACTTAGTTTACATTTTTCCTGTGTTGATTAATTGGTCAATTTCAACCTTTCAACATTCAACGATTTAACCCACGTTTTATTCTAATCCCTGTCTACTTTCTACTTTTTTCGATTTTTAATCTTCGATTTATTTCGACCACTTTAAAATCGTCCAATATGTCCGAGTCGGTGGGACCTTTCCGATTGGGGCTACCGGGTAGCCGCTACCCCAATTCTATCCTAGTGCTATCCAAGCATTTTCCAACTTACATTTAAAATCTGGAAGAGTCTCTAACGTAATAAAAGTAATTCTAGTTAAATCTGATCCCAAAGTGAAGTGGCATGTAGCAACAAACAATAAGGACAATAAAAGGCATTATCTGACTGATTAATATATGGAAGGGCCATAATCATATTTAGGCGTCACGCCGGCCATGCTAGTCTCAAAGTGTTAAAATACCGATTTAATTTTCGTCGGTGAAGATGTCGATTAACATGACATAAGAGCGCAGTACAGAAGTAAAGTGAGCACCAAAAGGTCAAAGGTTACTTACGGAGGCGTCTTCTATAAGAAATGAATCTTCGAAGCCCTCTCTAGGGTTCGGTCAGTCTCTTGGTTCTCTCTTATGTATCTCAGTTGGTGGGTTCTCTAGAAGGGTACGATGATATTGCCACGCGTGGTATCCTCACTTTGCAAGAGCTTTGCCCCAAAAGTCGAAAAAGCTTCAAACCATCTTGGCCGGCATGTCTTGAGGAGAGACTTTCGCTTTCGCGGCGTTAATCCTCTCACTAAGAAACTTTGATTCACTTTTATAAATAGGGCGAAAAAATCTTTCCTTTTTACATATCGTAATATCACTTTTCCATACATAAGATCCAGCATGGCAACGGTCAATGTTATGATCAAAACTATATTGAATCGTAAATATTGTGACCTTCATGGGAATATAATAATGTGCGACCCCAGTGGTCAATTTAACATCTGGGAGGGTTCAAGAAGCCTCAATGTGGGTACTGACACTCTCACACAATCAACACAGTACTAAATCATATTTTCATAATCCTTTAGACTCAGAAATGCCTTAAATATTATCTGGTCATTTGTGACCATATGTGACCTAAATTTTGAACAGATTCTTAAAAGATTTTTAAACAAATGAAGAGACCAAAACTCCCTACCGTTGAAACGCAAACGGAAACACCCGGACGGCTGGGACGTAGAAAGTATCGTCCATTAACATTCCGTCCCATCAAAACTTCTATTTTTGCATCTACTTCATAGTGAATCATTCTGTACCGTAGCATACAGTTTGCTTTAACAAATGTGTGTGACTGACAAACAGAATGTTTATCTTTAGGTTGAATTCCGGAGGAATCGACATAACTTTTTTTTGGTAAGCGATTTTTTGATTTCAAAAAAATGGGAAATGACGCAGTGAATCGTGTTGATTCTGAAGATATCCAATTTTTTGTCCGATTACCTGGGAATTCGATTTTGAGATTTTCCAAAAATTTTTGATAATGCGTGGGTGATGCTAATTTGCGCGGGCGGCTTCGGTTTAAAATTTAAAAGCTTCACATTTCCAACAAGTTGGGCCGATCAAAACTACAGATTTCTTTGATTTGAGCTCAACTTTGAGAACTTTTGAGCAGTTTTTCTTGTAGAACTTTTTTCCGCGTCAAATCGCGGGAATGTCACGGACACCTACTGGGGCATGCCCACCTACTCAAACGCCCACGCAAAAGTTAAAATTCGGATTTTCGATGTTCAGTTCCCAGAAAATTGGTACGGCTTTGGTATCAGTTTAAATGATTTTTGAAGCTCTACAATTCAAGCTATTCAGATTAAATTTTCATTCGCTCAGTTCGAAAATCCTAAAAATCCCGGAATCCAGCCTATTTATCTTGCATCTGATTATCGCTGAATCAAGCAAAAAATGAAATTTTCAATGTATGAGAAAACAGATTGCTCAGACTGTAATGCAATAGATGAATTAACCTGATGACCACATGGACAGTGAGTTTTCAGTGATTATAAATTTAAATAGAAATTGGCAACTTAGAATATGTTGACAATGATGTTGACCTTGGTAAAGTTTCTTATTTGAGGTGATAGGAGAAGTGATGAAACATTTTATATTGTACAGTGATGATACTTTATAAGATGTGCGAAGTTTGGATTTGGGAATCGATGAAACGTTTTCAAAAGCTTATTCTTAAATTCCTTATTCATCATAAATTCGACCTACAGTAGGACCCCTTACTTTACTGTAAACTAAACTATACGCCCCTAACCTGTAAGAAGTTAGGTTTTGTCCATATTTAGGCACAGTTTGGTGGCCAGTTCTTTTCTTAGAATGCATTCGCATTATATATTTTGAGCATTGTTGGGGTATTTCGAGTCGAAATTTTCGACTACGCTGACTTCAAAAATTGTTCCCACTGAATTGTACCTATTCATATTTCTCTTGGATAATTTCACATCGAAATTAATATAAGTGCAAAGCTTTATTTAAGTAGGAAAACCTTCGTTTAAATCATTTATATTTGACGCCATAATTTATAAAAAATTCTACTATACAGCAAAAGCTATTATATAGTCTGATTTATGACATTCTTAGAATAAACTGCTTGCTCAGATTTAGAAAATATACTGGTGCCAAATTATAAAGACTGGTGCTTCTTACCGATGGTCATTTGGTTCGAATTCCGCGTGAAGCAGTAAAGAGACGACGATCATAAGAAAGGCGCACGGAACTTTACCATTGATATTTATTTCAAAACTTTACAATTTCGAAACATTTTGATAATAAAAACTATCAAAAATGATAAGAATTGATAGTTTTTGAACAAAAATCTATATTAAAAAATTCATACTCCAAACAACATTAATTTTGTCCAACGGTAACCAACTTAATCCTTTTCCTTGTCACCTAATTCAAATTATATTTACATTATACTAATAAAATTCTTATTTATTATCTAAAATCTCATTTCCAGGGTGGCAAAATTGGAAAATCGAAGAAAGTTCAAATGGCAAATGGATTTATTTCATCAATTCAAATAAAATTCGGCAAAATGGAAGAAAAATATAAAAACTTTAAAATTTGTTAAAATCGACAAAAATCAATTTCGAAAAAAATTGAAAATTTTCGATATAAACATATGATCATCAGTATTAGAACAGTGTGTATAACATAAGGAATAATAAACAGTGAATCTGCCGACGTTTTCAACTTGCGAGTTTTTTGTTTTTTTTGTGCATGCAAAATGGATGATAAATTTCAAGAGAGAGGGTACCCTTAAAATTGTCGTCTATTTTGATACATACCACGGTACGTCCGTAGCATAATTATGATTGGTTTTGTTAATATCAGTAAAGCTGCTAATGAACTTGGTGACTTAATGAACTTTCTAGGTAAGAACTTTGATAGGTTACAAATTTACATGGGAGAAGGGGGTTTGAAATCTCAAGTGACATCTTTTGGTTAGCTTGAGTACCACTAGATGATGCACGAGAGTCTCTTTTTTTCATTCCTAAGGGAATAAATTAAACTACTTTAGAAGAAAAATTATCGTGGTAGAAAAATCTCAGTGGTTGACCAGAAGGATTTGACCTTGATAAACCGTGTTTAAGTCTTATTTCTTAACCGCGAAAGGCACTGAAAGCGGTACCAGCATTTCCAGCTGGCTTCTTTTGGCCTTGTACTTCTTCAGCTTCCAAGAGTGGGACCTTAAAATTAATTTAGAGAGTCGTTCCCAACGCGGATTTACAGTTTTAGAAAACGAACTCGTGAAATGAATTTGTGATTAGACATTAACTTACTCTTGATTTCTTATGGATCATCACAGCAGAAACAAATATAGCTGCAATGACAATAACAAGAACAACAGAAAGAACATAGATTGCCGCTCCGCTGGTTGAATCTGAAAAAATGGTGAACACAGATACTCGCACTTAAACCAGTCTTTATGGTGAAAATTAATACCTTCGATAAATGGTTTCAATTCGAGTAAAGTGCTTTCGACGATTTCAATTCTTTCGTCAGTGATTTGGATCTTTGGTGACGTAACAACAGCAATATCGGAATATGTTGTTGGCATGGCGTCAGTATCTCTGGCATATCTACCGCCTTGGCATTGCTTAAATATATTTTATAATATGGTCAACCTACGGAAATTTAATCAACCAAAAGATCTATCCTTACAACACTTGAAAAAACTCACTTTTTCACATTGATCGCCACAGACACGAACAACACAGTGAAGCCAAACATTTCCCTCGTCTTGTCCTTTAAATCCAAACATTTGGACTTTGAATCGAACTTTATCATTTTCGCCATTTGCATAGACGACAACTGATGAGTCAGCTGGACAGCCGTTCTAAACGAAAAATTTAAAAATATTTTCAAATATATATAATTTTGGGTTAGAATAAATTTAGAAAGTGTAAAGGCTTTGGGTATATGTACCATAAGGATGTTGTGGTAAAGTTCGCTCTCATCGGGTGCATCAGAATGTGGCTGTGCAACTGGAGTGGCCCAGCATTGCTCTGCAATCAAATTTGAGGTGGCTTAAATAGTCATTAAGCGATATAAAAGTGGACATGGATGTGGACATGGACGTGGATCAGAGCGGATATATTTATCAAAAATATACACAGCTCTTTGATAAAAATGAAAAATACTTACCGTCATCGACAACAGTTCTAAGATTCATTTCCAGATGAAGCCAGTCTCCCTTTGCAATCGAAACGTCATTATTGGAAAGATCCAATTTTTCTTGAAAGTCATCCCCGGAAAACATATCCATGCTGACCACGAATTTACCTCTGAATAAAAATTTAAGAAATCCATAAAGTAATGCAGAATAGTATTACCTTGATGTTTGCACAGCGACAGTAGACACAGTTGGCATGATAGCTGGGAGTGCAACTCTGTAATCGACAGGAAATTCGCACGCGAAGCCAATTTGAACTTGAGATCGGGTTGTTGTAGTTGGATCATTGGTGACATCATTGTCTCTGATAACATTAGAATATCGGATGTAGGTTCCATTTGAGCTCACATCGGCACCACAATCAGCTGGAGATCCGGTTATCATAAATTTAACATGCTTTTCACCATTGATCATGCTAAAAAATAACTTTATTATTGATGATTTTGATTTATTCTCTGCTGGATACCACAAGGTTTACAGCATTAGAGACTCTTATGTAGAGGACGGTACTTACACTTCATCACCACGGCAGTTTGGATCGTTCAATCTAAGTTTTGCGGCATCAGTCAAATCAAGACGTTCAAAGATTGACCTGAATTGGAGACATAAAAACTTGATATTGTTCAATATAAATTATATTGTATAATCTCACACAGAAAGAAAATCAAAAGCTGTCGAATATCACGTGATCTTACATTTTTGCAGTGACGGAGACATAAGATTGGTCACATTCCAGATCATATTCGATTTGGTCACATCTTGATCCAGTGATACCAGAATAACATTCACAGGAACCATCTGGTCCGATTTGTTTTGTATTTTTTTCGATGCAGTCTGATCGTATGGATGCAACTGAAATTTAAACTTTGTATTTCAATATAGTAGACGCATAATTATTTTTTGTTCTGATATTTCAAAAGTGGAGCTAATTTATCTTTGATGAATTATCAACCATCGAAACTGGACTTCCGAATTCCAAGCTAGCGCATTATGGCCTAAAGCACTTTCATGTGTATGCTTCATGATTTTATTGCTTGATGTCACGTGATGGCAAGCAAACACAGCGGAGTCACAATTCATAACATACTTATTTTTATCTCAAACAATTCACTTCAATTTACTGTTATAACTTTGTTTTCAAAATACGGAAATTAAAAAAATAAACTTAATCCTAGTGACGTGATTGAAACAAATAAACACGATTAACTCGAGTTAATAAGAAGGCTGAAATGAAAATATTTTTAAATTGGACTTGGAGACCCTACACAGATATTCAATTCACTTACCCGAAAAATCAAATCGGGTAAATGAAGGTGTATTGTCATGTATGATATATAAACTAGAAATGGTAATGAATAAACATTTTTTGAGGAGTTGAAAGTGACGAGTGGATTGATATTCTAGATAAAGAACATTTGCTCGCGCCACCGTGAAGAAAATGACGGTTGAAATTACAACGTCCATTTGTAACGCCGACATGGGCCATATGGTAACATGAATTGAGATGCAAAAATTAACGTTAATTCTATCATTTAATATTAGTTGGTTTCTAATTTTTCTACTATCAGAATGCTTAATTTGATAAAAATCTTATCCATCGTATTTAGGAGTAGGTACTCTTTTGTCAAGTGCTGAATTCGCTAGAATCCATCCTCCATTCCTGAAACGTTCTAGAAGATATTCTCCCCTCTCACTCTGTTCTTAATAGAAATTCCAAATTCTCACGCTGGAATTCACGGATTCATAAAATCAAGATATTAATATTCTACTCCACTATTTACCATCATTGATCTAACCACGGTTAATCGGGATTGTCGACGTTTTCCGGTGATTTTCCAGTATGTTGGTAAAGACAGAACACCACAGTTTTGATGTTCAATGTTCCTACAACAACTTTCTATCAGTTTTGATAAGATGACACTGAGATTGCAATTTCACCAGACCACTAAGATTTTGTGGACATAGTCGGGATGTCCCTGATCAGCCTTGGTTGCGAACACATACTGAGCCTGATTGTCTGAAAATTTATAGTCGCAAAAGCGGTGAAGCTTATCTCGTAGAACGTACGAAAAATTTAATTTACGTTGGCACAGATTTGAATCCATTTCACGTCTTGCTAATTCCGAGCTCGAACAGTTCGATACCGACGTCCGGTCGGCCCTGATTTGAATTTGTGATTATTAAGATATTAAATTGGGATATTTCGTCCGATACGTTCCATCTTTGGAATTAAAAAAGTGAATCACGTGATGAATTTAACGTAAATCATGTTCACAAAGTGTTGGAGCCGTGTGTAGCCAGTTCACGCTCCTTATTAATATTTCATAATACCGATCGATCGAATAGTATGCTTTAGCCTGAAATCTTAGATCTACACGAAATATATCAAAGTATCCCTAAGTTATGGCCCCTAACCCATATTGTAATGTCCGTAAATCAGTCTTGAGTCGAAAGTCGAATTCCCCTAGAGTCGCAAATACGGTCTTCTAAATTTCAGTACAGTAAAGTGGTATATAATGTGGTAGAACATCATGAACCCATTAAACACCATACTGATTCAGAAGTAAACATAATTTATAACATAAACTCTAATTTCCTAACCGATTTTCAATTTTGGCAGTTTAAGAATTAACTACCTCAAGGTAGTTTCGGCTTGTTTTGCGGCTGGGGAACAATTTTATAATATCTCACAAAAACTATCACAATTAAGAAAAAGTTCGCCACGTAACACGTACATACTGACGAACCAAGGAGCTTAGAGCACCTCTTTTTTTCATTTGTAAAGAGTTCAAAATTCCGTCCCCAAAATGCATATTATCAAATTCGCTGTCAATGTTCAATGACCACCATTTGAAATTTAATTGTCTGATAATGTCATCAAGTTGTCGGAATTTCTAGTTGTCTCTTACCTTCACAAGACAATTACCGACATCGATAACACCGCGAAATCGTTGTGGCCGATCAAATTACTCATGTTTTACATTTTGCGTTGTTAGAAATCCTAATTTTTAGTGACAACCGACTGGTTGAACAGAATTCAATGCCAGCGACAAAAAAATCCACCAGAAAAGGTTCAATCAGCGTTCCCTTTGCTAACTAAATAAGGTGATAAGTGAGACTGACTGTAAGATGTAAAAGAATGTAGCCTTTGATCCTTAATCAGATCTATCATGAGGCGTACAGGGTTTAATTAATTAAGGACGAGTTCTAGTCAAGAACGTTCTAAAAGCACTCAGTATGTGAATACGCTAATTCAATAAAGCATACGCTTGCCTGCTACGAAACAGGGAGTGACCGTCACTGACGCAAAGATGGACCAACGTAAAATAAAATTTTAAGATGATTCATCTACTCTAGAATTTATTATCATAAATTCAGAATTCCACAAACGAACATCACGTTAGTTAAATTCCTGTGATAGAACTTAAATCCATGCATGGCTTCAGCAACGTTTCAAATTAAGTGATTCCTGTTAATCAATATAACTGTGTAAATTATGGAAAAACGAAGTATGGTTGTTCTCAAACTTTTTTAGTCTTTTTCACTAGATCTACAAATTCTGTCCGGAACGAATTTCTAATACTAGAGCAACTACGTTTAGCAATCAGTCTGGGAGCTTGGAGTCTCCAATTCATGCATCTGATAAAAATTTACGATAAAATCGATGATGGAAATCATCATAATTTGGGCCTGGTTAACACTTTGTTTTAACTTTCAGCCGGTTAAAGTTCAACTGTTAAACGCACTTTTGGCCTAAAATTCGTTTGAGCTCAATTATGTCACCGACATTATTTTCTACTGGGTTTCAACCTTGTTTTATGAACCAACCCAAAAATTTTCAAATAAACAACTTGAACGTAGTAAGCACCTAAATCCGACAAGTAATTCGAATATAGAAGTGTCGAATTGTCAAGTTGAAACCAGGGATTTTTGAGAAAATATTTCACTCAATATTTCTCTGATTAGTTGTCGAATTAAATTACCTAGAAATCCCAACTGCCAAATCTTCATTCTTCAGAATATCTCTGTTTACTCTAGTTCGGTTCTTAATGGGCGATTGTGAGTCTCAAGCTAGTTCGAAGTAGCCAGTTCTCTTGGTGGTGGTGTCTTTTTCAGAAGAGAACGCTCAGACGAGTCAATTAGTGCCTAAGGCAAGGCTTCAATAGGGATGGAGCGCATCAATTTCTAGATCCAGCATTCTAGATACCGGAGGTTCGAACGTGCTACACTCTTAGTTTCTCAGGTTAGACTTTCGACTCAACGATTTAAATTCTCTAAGAATAAGAAAACCGATGAAGCCATATCTAACTAAAGTTCTATACTAAAACAATTTGAGTCAGAGTCTTCGAAGGTTCAAGACAAATTTGCGACTCTGACTCGTTAGCGCTATCAAGTAACTGAGTAACAGGTTTCAGCGATCCTTTTTTGAAGTACATAGCGCTTTTGCGTCAATCATTTAGGTACCAAAAATACTGATCATAAAATGATCTAATTCTTCGCCTAAGAATTTTAGGCTGAGATGGTTCTTCCAGTCCCAGAAGTTACTTTACGAATTCCAAAATCTGTTTAAGAGCATCTATTATATCTTTGTGTTTTGAAAAATATTATTCGTGTACCAAGTTTAAAACTCCCTAATGAAAGTATCATCTTAACCAATCAGAATTAGTTTACTACACTTGTACGATGAATCGTGTGTAAAATGGAATCAATCCGAATTGTTCAGTCATTTGGTAAGGAAAAGCTCACCTTTGGCTTTTCAGCCCACGCTAAAAATTCTCCATAAGGTCAGTCAATAGCTTAAAAAATTGAAATAAGGCATTTTAACCAACACGATGTGTCTTGATTCTGGTTCAAAGCTATAAAAAATAAATTTATTTTTATTATACTGTAATACCGCATTGTTATCCGTACTCTAGAGTATCCAGTATGCCACTTACATGTTCTTTTTAATATGCATATTTTTAGGGCTCAAATCCAGGTTATCGACGATGAGTCATCGATGACATACAAAAAAAGGTTGTCAGGGTTTTTAGGTGTTTTTTTTTAAACCTGAAAGAATTATTGACTAAAAATTTATCCTAAAAATTTCGCAATCTTGTTATATTTTTTTACCTCAAGTGAACCAAGGCCGATATATGGCTCAAATTTAAGGCCTTGGCTAGCAAAAGTTGTTAAAAGTTGACACTCGTTCAAAAAACGATTTCAAGGTCCTTCATAACCCTAAAATCCTAATTTCATAACCCTAAAATCGGATTTTACCAGAATCATTAGTTATGGTCCACTTCGGCACTGGGATCCCTATCATGTTCGTATCAATACCTAACTCATGCACTGCTAATGAACGAAGCTTAGGTAAGATTTTTTAGTTGGTAAAATCGAGATCAGCAAACTGACGTGAAGGTATATCAGATACCGTATATGCATGAAAACTTTGGTGCATTTTTTGAAAACTCGCCTTAGGGAAATCACAAAAGAAGTACAACCATTTTGTGAATGAACAGTCAATAAAAATGACTATCCCTAAAGAAATGCCCTATACAAATGCCTTCGATTTCACCAAAACATAGAATTTTGTAAATTTTATTCTCATCATTTACACCAGGATGCTTGAATAAGTAACCGCCGAGTCTCAAATCCCATATGTTGGGCCCTATCCAACACCATATCAGTTTTGTGTCCCAGATGGGCCAGCTCAATAAAAAAATATTATTAAGGAGGATTAAGATCACCGTTTTGAGCCGTGCTCCTTTTTTATTTCGCTCGGAAAATTTCTAATTTCGCGTTTTGAAAACTTATTTTGGCTGTCTGACCCAAAGTTGGGTCCAGATGATCAGTAAGCCATAATTCGTGAATAGGAAGTACTATTATATTCTTATAGGCTTTAATCACGTCGAAATTCAAAAGTTTCATAAAAATATTTCAAAAAACACAGACTATGGCGCGTGAACATAATCCACCTCTTTAATTTGTCATATTTGGATTTCGCTGGAATTTATTTCATTATTTTAAAGAATGTAAAAAGTTGGTGTGCATGAAATTTAAAATATCATCCCATATGATTCATCCCTCATAAAAATTTTGATTGAATTCATAATTTCTATCCAATTCATTAACTTTTGCATTTCGTCTGATTGCCTCCTCGACTTTTTGAATTGCATGGTTGCCTTTCGGTGATACACTAAATGTGATACATTCTCCAACAAAATTGCTATCTAATCTACCAAGTCTACCCAATCTGTTCAAGTAAATTGCAACACTTGGTGGTGATGACCAGTTGACAACACGTTTCAACTTTGGTAAGTTCAACCCAGCATTTAAACCATCTGTTGTTATAAGTACGGAGCATTTTCCTGATTTGAAATTCAAAAGCGCACGTGATTTTTGTTCAGTATTCATTGGTTTGTGAACGGATTCATATGAAATGTTGTACATTTCTAGAAGTCTAAAAATTGTTTTCAGATCGCTTTGACGATTTACGAATATCAGAGTCATTTGTTCGTCTCTCATCAGTTTGACCAACTCAAGATCGCGCTCTGGAAATTTCATTCTGTGAAAAATCTGTTTGATGTGGCGCGGAATACTGTGAGCGTTATCCGTTTCCAGAACAATTGGATCTTTTAGTGACTCTAGTACACTTTTCTGTTGTTCTTTATACCCGTTAAATGGCTGAAGGCAAATTACTCGGGATTTTTCTCTCATAAGACTTCTTATTTCTTCGAATTTCTGGTAATATGATTCGCTGAGAATTGTCTGGGCTTCATCAACAACCAAAACAGAATATTCCTCGTTTGCTGAGTTGAGTAATGAAGGTGATGATATTGTACTTACACGAATCGGAGAATGATCATTTCGCCTAAAATTGATTATATCACTGCTGTTCAGACTTGTCGCGGCAAGAACATCCTTGACAGTCTCTTTTATTTGATTGGCTAATATTGTATTTGTTGTAATGATGAGGGTTCTCGTTCTATTTTCCAGCCATTCCTCTATATATTGGTTTTACGGTTGTCTATTGAATATTTGCCACTAGGTTGATTTATAACATTTATTTGATTTCGATATAGACTATATGATATAGAAGATATACTATCTTAAAAACCTTCCTAATGCTATTAACAAGTATGCGAGCGTTTTCCCACTTCCAGTCTCTGAAATTGTCATGATGTCACCACCGTGTGAGTAATAACGGTCAAGCATAAGCGATTGAACTTTTGATAATTTAGTTATTCCCATTTCAATCAGCCCCATTTTCAGTCTAGCATCTATATTAAGGCTATCAACAGTGATTTGAGAAAATGAAGGGTTTGCATCTATCGGATACATTGTCAGTGTTGGTCGTTTCAACTTTTGATTTTTCTTCCCACTTTTTGTTTTGATCCGTGATCCAACCGACTGATCAAACTTTTTCATAAAAATATCAATGTTTTCATATTGATGATATTCTTCATTATTTTTCTGGATAAAATTCATTGAATCGCCAGCACCGGAACAACCAATGAGAATGTTACTGTCCAATCCTGGTAAAGTAAATTTGGTCGATGGTCGCTTCAAATTCGAACGTTTAGAAGCAATCCAATCCTGTCTGGTGTAAAACGTTTCCGTCTTTCCTCGATCTATCTCACTCAATGATTCACGTTCTTCAGCGCTCATATTCTCCCACAATGACTGCTCCTCTGACATTTGCACCCGTTTTAGATAATACGCTTTTGGTAAACGATCACCATATGCCTTTCGCAATGACGATTTTCGCGAATCCCAATACTTTCTATTTTCTCGTTCAGGAACGGTTTCATCCACGCTCCCTTTCCGATATTTGAATGATTTATATTTTGAGTCAAACTTAATTGTTGTTACAAGCGCTCTATAGACATTTGTGGCCCCGATTTTCCGAATTGTTAGCATTCTTAAATAGTGAGATTGATAACCTATATATTTTTGGAATGAATTTGAAAGTTCTGAACTGGTTTTTGATTCGAAAAATAACGTAAAAGGAAATATCAGTATAATAGGCTACCAGTGTGCATTGTGAAGCTCTGCAGTTTTCTTTAAAAAGTCTTTGTGTGAAGCAAATAAGTTCAGGTTAGAGTTGATTTCCATCCAGCAAACATCTGCTGCATCACTTCCCGCTTTCAGTTTCAAAAATGAAAAAATATTTGCATCGTCATGATAATTAAAAACTAAAAACCAAATATTTGAATTGCGATAACATGAATATTAACAACCTACAATTATAACTTATAATAATTTATAAGTCGATATAATTGTAACAACCTCGCCTATGGTCTAAAATTCTGGTGGAAAAATTACCTTGAGTTTCCATCCAAGAGTTGTCTGTATTTCTAGGATCATCGACATAACCTTGATATAATAAATATCCATTTTGAAATATTTGATTTATATTATTTTCACTTAAAACATAAATATATTTATCTTAAATTAAATATTTCTTGATTACCTTTGTGAATCAGATAATGAGTTTAATGCCTCTTCAGTGAACTCGCGTTTAAGTGTCATGGAAATTGTTTCACCTGGATCAACCATACCACCAGGAATGGCCCATTCATTATCATTTTTCCGCAAAATTGCTACAAACATTAAAATAGGTTTTCCGCTAATTGAATCGATAATCTTATTTTTCGTTGATTCATCGGTCTTCCATTTTGTCAAAACTGGATCGGCAGCATGATTTGGACCCCATTTACCGAGTAGTCCCCGTCCACTGATACCCGTTCGACCAATGGGATTTATTGGAATTGCTTCTATTACACGATACGATCCTTCAAATGATAAACGATCGGTTTTGCCGTCACGTGAATTGAATTGTATTTCAGAGGTGTTTGAAGGGTCAGCCCATGAAGCTTTCTTTAGTTCAGGCGCTTTTCAATGATTTCATCGAAGGATATAAACACAGTCCAATGTAGGTTAAAGTGGTATCACTCATGAGAATGATGAAATCGTCCGATCGCTCAATCTTCTTTCATCATTCTAAGGAGTGATACCAATTTACATTATGTAGTGTTATTATGTGTGCGCTATATAAAAGACTTTGAATCACCATTCCTGTATAATTCACGGGTTTATAAGCTGGGAAGTCAATATCAAAAGAAACTTTATCATCAGGTACTCGGATGCGTTCTATTTGAGTGGTAGAGTAGAATGTATTACGACATTTATGATGAATTTTCGGGCGAAAAGGCATATCTGACACAGTCTGAGAAAACAAATGTTTTAAAAGCATAAATCTTAATAGCGGGCAGTGAATTTATTTTATAGACATTTTTGTGTTTTCAGTCGTTGAAAATGAATGTAATTCAAAATCAACACGATCGCAGTGCAATAAATGTAACATTTTGTTACCATTGCCCACCAACCAGTTATAATCGCAAAGAATAACGCCAAACCCAACCATGTTATTACTTTTTAGGGCCACGATATATTTTAACTACAGTGTTACTTACAACTATCTTTAACTTGATTCGGACCCATTCCTGATTTTGATGATAAAATTCTCAGTTTTAATCTTGGCTCGGTGAAATCTTCGTAAAGTGGATTCCAGTGACAAAATAAGAAACGAAACAATTGTCCAGCAATACCTGGAAAAAGATTTTACAGAGATCCCTGGGTTTCAAAAATATCAAAAAAGAAAATAAATAAAATAATTGTTATTTATGTGATGGTCTCTTTGATGAGGCATTTATGACTGGTTTCTTCGAAAAATTGAACAATTGGGTTCTCATGGCTTGGCTTGAAACATAAAAATACTAACCGGGCAAATTTATAGCAGTGTGGAGATGGTTGTGATTAACAGATTTGACTGAAGTGTTGACAAGTGGTGCAACTAAATATCATTTACTACTGATTTTGAAAATGAAAATTAACCGAACAGTGTGGTCTGTCAGGTTCAAAAGATAACACTTCCGTAGAGATTATCTTGATATCCTGATTCTCATCGACTTACACTAGAAAACGGGCTTTCAAGACTTGTTGTCAATTTATTTACCTAGCGAGTAGACTTCGTCATTTCTAATAGGGGCTTCGAAATCAGGATCGACCCAAGAATAAACTGGCAAATGATATTTCCCTGACATAACTTGACTTCGCCCCCTTGGTGTCAATCGTGGTCCAAGCATTGTACTTTCATGGTCTGGTATAGTTGTATTGGCTGTCTGTATTTCAAAATGTTCAGGTAAATCGGATTCGAGACCAAAAATTGAAGCCAAACCATGGCATCCACGTTCCAAATCAGTTATTATTCTTTCTACTTCCTTCTGTTTTTCAGTCTTGACAATATCTAAATAATAAAAATAAAATCTGAAATATTTCCTGAAACGTTAAATCAAATAAAAACCTTCAATAATACCAAAATCGATCAAATATTTTTGAATTCTTGTCGGTTCTGGTTTCGGTTTTTGTTGCCGCTGAAAATTTTGAATGCATATGGCAGCAGTTCGAATAAGTTCTTTGGCCAAACTCAAGCCATCAGATTCATTATCTATTTGCTTTGACTTTGAGTATCCATCTGGTCCCATCTTAATTATCAAATGAATGACAAAATAAAGTCGAACAATTTCATCGCCATATAAGCTGCGAAGACAAACTTACTTCTTGGTTCCATATCTTTTCTTGTGAGGCAGTTTTTATCATTTGTTGTAATAATCTAAAATATAAATTCAGTTAACAATTTCACCAGGTTTCACCTCATCTAAAATGTTTAGACTAAACAGCTTATACCGAAAGGTTCTACCTGTGATTAAATATCTTGGTGATTCTCATAAAACCATACGCATTTTCCGCCGAGCATAAATTGACTCTAAGTAATCTACGGATAAAATGATTGAAATTCACTGTATAACACTTGATATTATCACCAATGTACTTTTTCCATTTAAGTGCTTCGCTTTGTTCATCTGATAAACGGGTCGGATCATTTCGTCCAGCTTGATATCGCCATGGCTGTATATATGACAGGTAAGTTTCTTGAACAAGACGGAAAGATGTATTCCAAGGCCAGTTCTCACAACAAAATTCAAATACTTTTGGAATATGTGGTTCATAAAGCTTGGAGATAATTTCAGCCGCGACACGTGACTGATCATTGATACCCTCTTCAACCACGAACGTATTGTTTGATTGGACTTAAAACTTTTTTACATCTTGGGCATAATTATTACCCATCTCTCACCTGAATGTAAATGCTTGACAGTTAGTCTAAGAGCTCTTATCTGATCTTCAAAGGGACAAACATTATTATTTATGGCCAAAAAGCTCTCTGATAATATTGTTAAAAATGTTTCCGTTCTGCTTGTTTGGCCAGGTTGAATCTTTTGTGTCAAATCTCTTTTCGAAGGGGATAATGTTTTTCGCAAAATTCGCAAAGATGTTCGAGATTTTGGGCTCGACATATTTTGATCGAAGTTATTTGTAGAAGTTGATTTTCCAATTTCTTGAGGAAATGAACCGCTTGATGGCAAATAATATTCCAAATATGTCACCAACAAACTGAAAAAATCTTATTATAGTAATTTGAGAAGGTTATAGCGGTGGACCGGTAAACCTAAGCGGGTGTTTCTAACTGCTCATACGAAATAAGTCTAATAAGAGGTCAGGTGAGACATTACCTGTGGTATATATGATCTTCGGCGCTTATTTTATTCGATGGATAACGAAGTTGGTTCTTTGTCACGAAGTTTGCAAATCTATGGAAATAATATTGAAAGGCAGATACCCGTAATTCATCTTCTTTAGGTGCATCCGTATTGACTCCATTACTCTATAAAATCATTAAATATTACAAGTCATTACTAAGAATCTTAGCCTAAGATTGTGTTATATTAAGAATACCATAATTTTGTTTGCTTTGGACATTAAAAAGGCAATATTGAGCTAAATAATGAGCTTGTGTTTACTGAAAATTTTTCCAAACACTTTTCAAAAATACGATTTCTGGGGTTTGACCAAGCGTGTTTCGTGGAAAATTTTTCCACACAAAAATCATGACCTAGTGCTCAATAATTTTTAATTTTCAAAAATTCTGGGTTTTGATCCAGGCGGTTTCCACGTCCTAAGAACCATAAATGCGAGGGCCAAAGTGAGTTAACGAGTGGTACCCTGTATAGAGTTAATTTTCAGCTCGCGTAACGAACGGGAGTCGAAAACTTGATGTTGCGCCAGCTTTTCGACAGCCGTTACAGGAGACGAATGCATCACGCTGTACCAGCTGGAGGTCAACTCTTCAGATAAATATAATACACAGCATTAAGTTGTATTCAATACTTACGGTGGATGGCAAAGTATATCTGAGAAATGGATCGAGCTGTAGTTTATTGATAACGTTGAGAAATACGCCTGTTGGTCCAAGAAAGTTCATGATAGCTTCAAAATCTTTTCTATTCTGTAATGTCAGGTCATGCATTCCCCAACCCGACGAAGTAAAAATCCGATCGACTAACTCCGTGAAGTGTGAGTGAATTTCTTTTGGTTGATTTGAATAATCATTTAATGCTTGGGTAGTCTCTTCAGCCCTTTTCGCAACTGTAAATTGATTAAAGGCGGCATCTAACCGAGCCTTTAGACTCATTCTGAAATACAATTTTTGAGATTTGTTTTTCAAATATTCTCTAGTGAATTTTAATTACATTAGGTAAATGTAATTACAATAATGTAGTTCTTGTTTGGATGAACTGAGGGATAACACGGGTGTATTCCACGATACAGGTTGTGTAATCAGCCTTTTCTCTAGATCGACATCTTCTGGATGAACGTGGGCTTTCCTCTTTCTTTTTAGAATTTAAATTAATTTCAACCAATCAGAGTGACGGAAAATCAAGCCAATAGATGAAAAGGGAAAAAAATAATTTCAACAGTCATTATCCTCTCAAAGCCTGGGCCTTTATTTAGTGGCGCTTTCGCTCAAAATCACTCGTGTCTCCAGTCTCACACACTCAGAATAGATTTTACGAAAACATAAAAACCATAAAAAAAAGTTTTCGAGAATGAATCCAGAGATTACAGAATCACAGAGATATTCATATTTTCAGTCACCAGCACCTCGACAACTCCACCAACCACCACAATTTCAGCACTATCTTCCTTACTTCTTTCCAACAGCACCATGTCCTATGATGCCACCGAGAATTCATCAGGGTATTCGTAGACCGAGACCCGAGATTGAATTTCCTGGATTTTCAGGAATAGAAACGATTCCAGGAAAAAGAAGTAGAAATGATTCTCAATTCTCAGATCATGGAATTTCCCCAATTTCAATGCCTGTCCAAAGAACTCACGGTGACCAATTCTTTGCCATAGGTGGCGCTCAGGAGCACAGTCGAGAATTTCAAGAAACTTTCGAAGCCGAAGAAGATGACGATAAAGCAGATCTTCATGCTGATCACTGTTCAACAAATTCACCGGTCGATTTGACCCTTGGAACGGACGATCATAAGTGTGGACTATCCGAGAAAGTAATTCAAATGACTGATCCCTTAACCCAAATTGTTTTCGAGATCGGGGCAAGTCAGCTGAGTCAAATGCTCCAGAAAAATGGTAAACTAAAATCAAAATACAATGTTAATTCCAATGAGATTAAACAAATAAAAGACAAGTTTTGTATGGCCAAGACATTACCATATGTAACACAAGAAGATGTTCAAATGTTACAAAATGCGGGTGTTCAAATTGTATCAGTCACCAACCGAGATCCACAACCATCACATACAAATTCAAGAAACCAAGAATATAAATGTATCATTTGTGAAGGTTAGTTATACTTCCGGTCGCTCTTTTCCGGAGTGAAATTCGATCGTCTAGAACACTATTTAATTTCAATTTTCAGTAATCGAACCAAATGCGCCTCCAAAGTATCTTGGGAATAAAGAAAATTTGAAGCGTCATTATCACAGACATTTGAATTTCACACGATTTCAATGTGCAATTTGTAAACAGGGATTCTATCGTAAAGATATCACCCGAAAACATATCGAAAAAGAACATACGAATATAAATGTAACTGACATTCCGCGATATGTCATAGAAAATACGTAATCATGAAATTAATATGATACATAGCGAAAATAGCGCTGAACAAGCGATCAAGATACTGATGCCCTGAACAGAAATAAATTTCCTGTATTTTTGAAAATTGTAATATTAATAAAATTCTGAACTTTCATTCTTGTTTACTTCAGCAATGGTGTAAACGTTTCAAACTTTTTTGGTAAGGGCTATCGTAAAATGCCCATACCGGATAGTTTGAAGAAGGTAGTACCGTGAAGTTTAGCCCGCCGAACTGTCAGCAAATCTTATGTTGAACAGTATCTAATTATTAGATTCTTATCAATGAAGTTTAGTTTCGACCAATTTACAGGCTATAATTTAGCCTATAAAAGTTGCGGACCCAGATGCTCTGGGCCGGATATCAACTCACTACTGTCTCCTAGGCCGGGGTACCATTTCCTGCAAATTATGAGTTAAATGTCTTATCTCAAAAACTTTAATACCGTAATGTATCCGTAAAACTGGCAATCTATCACACAGTTTACTCTGGGTATCCGAATATAGACCGCGATTTTCCGCCACTACCGCCACTTGTTGGAAATTAATTGAGAATGATCGTGAAATGGTACTTTATCGTCAATGTCAGAGCGTTGAATTTCGAATGATCTTTAAATTATAAGATCAAATCATATTTGAATCGTTAACTTACATAAAATTATTTTGAACTTAGATAATAAACGTTAGTCCTACGTGACATTATAATTTTTAATGAATGTGTCTCGAATAAAATATGATATTATATCATTGGTATATCATATATCATGTGATCAATATTTCGGAGAGAAAAAACAAATAATTTAATGGTTCGAATTGTGTCGCAATTTTAAATTTAATGCATATGACATCACGTGATTACCTCCTTTTTGTCACAAAGTTTAGCCAGCCCCGTAACATGTTCTGTGGTCAATCTATCTTCTGTGATTCGGTTCCATGTGGTACATGATGTCGTTAAATAATCTGAAGACCCTAACTTGCGAGTTTGTCTGATAATAAAAATATCATATTAATCGTAAATCACCAAAGTTAAGATTTTATGATCGTTTTATTTCTCAGCATTTACTGTAATTACATGTTATTGAATTGATATGTTTCAGAAAAGTTCTAAGGTATTCAGAATATCATATTCGTTTAATTGAAAAGTTCAACTTATTTTTAATTACGTAAGGGCAATTTCGTCTCGATTTGAGTTCCAGGGCTGTAACGACATACTGAACCATTGTTTGCAAAGTCAACATTTTATTAAGTACATTCATTAAGTACAACATGAAATAAATAACACCCCTAACGGGAATTAATATCATGACTTGCTCACATAAGAGAGAAACAGGAGGACGACTCTCCGAATATACAATATAGAGGGCGCTATTCAGATGGTCATGATATTAATTCCCGTTAAGAGTGATATATAGTTCAGATTATGCGGTGTTTGATTCTACAGCCAGGCTTGATACTTATTCCTGATACGTTTTCTCAAATATCGATTAATAACCATTATTGGCAAGGTTTAAGAATGTGGCCCTGCGTGTTTTGAGGCAAACTTTTTCATAAGGATTTTAACTCCCGTAGGACACAAAAAAAATGAAAGGCACATAAGTAAACCCGGCCTAAATGGCCGGGTTTTAAAATGGCTATTTCTCTGGTCAAACGAGGTTGATTAGAAATTTTGAATATAGGGCCGGACTAATGGTGCCTTATTGATTATT